>QLPA01000397.1:0-11004 GCA_003313945.1 Lactifluus pinguis
GTTTTAGTTTGTGTACACCAAAAATTTTGCCATATTGCGTTGGGTTCTTGAGTTTTGTCACAATTATTAGATTTTACACAAATGTTTTGAAGATCACCATCCTTTGAGAACATAAAGTTACAAAAACACTCTGGGGGTATATTATTAGAGTAATGTGAAGTCCAGATCGCACAAAGATCAGTGTTATCGGAGGATGGAAAGGAGTTAAAATCACAATTATCATTTCCCAGGGATTTATCATTACTAGGTAAGCGATAGTACAGTAACTCTACCTCGTCTTGTGATTTTTGGACTTTTCCCACGCTTTTGAAGAATGCTCCCGGGCCCTGGTTTCCAATTTGTTCGATCACCCTTTCTGGTCTGCCGATGTCGTACTCGGTAACCAACGGGTTTTTGGTATCAATTGACCAAATACTCTTCAAAAGTGATTGCTGGTCCTTCAAGTTGCCACATTGGTTGATTCGTTCTCTGCACCGACCCGTCGAACCCGTATATTGTAGTCTGGTGGCCGCCGAGGTGGCCAAGGTGACACGGGACTCGGAAGTCCATGTCGGCGAGCACATACATCAAGGGAGGGCTGCTAATAAGCGGCTCGGAAGCGTTGGTGGGGCGGAGTCTCAATTAGTTGGCGTGCCCGTTGCGTGACTGACCGAAAGGTAGAGTGGTCTGATATATGCTTCTTGATTCTATCTCAGGGCACCGGAACACAGGTAATTGGCCTCGCAACAGAATCTACACTGTGTGTGTCCGTCGGACCTGCGGAATGGGTTTAGGGATACCATCCCTCTGACAATCTCAGTGGCGGGACTCATCATGTCTAACTGAACTTCATTGTCCCAGTCCCTTCCTTATCTCTACTACACGCTACACCTCGTCTATAAATGTGCATCCTCAACAACTCCAGGGTGCTCACCCTCGCCAATGAACCGTTCTCCCTCATCTTTTCAACCGCACGCCATTTCCCGGGCCCTAGGCAATGATACCCAAGTAATGGCTACGAGTCCGGCCGGCCTCCTCAGGCTACTGCTGGTTCCTGCTATGTGCGAGACTTTCTTCTTTGGTGAATTTCTTCCACCCTCCTCCATTTCGTCGTTGCTGAGACACAGAGATGATTAGGCCTCTACACTGCTCTTTTTGCCTTTTCGACCTTTATCACGCTGTACGTTACCATTCCACCCAACATGCAGCGTCCGATTCCTCACGTCCGCGCCGAGCGCTTTTTAAAAGGCGCAAAGGTCTGTCCAGTCGCACGAGAAACGCCATGTTGGCCGTGTCCATGGTCATGTACGCAGTCTCTGCGATTCACTGGACTTTCATCAACGTCGCGGACATCCGAGAGTTGACAATGGGCAAGGCGATCGTCACGCCCCGAGACGAGCTGGCTGTCGGGCACTTACCAATGATCAACGTGCGCCACTCCTTGACTGCCTAACCAACTTGGGGCGGTGTTGATCTCTCAGCACACAAGTACATCCTAAGTGATGGCATCATCCTGTGGCGAGCCTGGATACTGTGGGATCGCAGGGTCGTATTGTTCATACTTCCGCTCCTGTTCCTCGTGTGTACAGTTGGTGAGCATGCTATCAGATCACTGGGTGGTGATTGTTCCGGATGACACTTGTTTTTCGACAGTGGCTACCATCGTTAGCGTAATATATGTGTCCGATGGCATCATAGCCAACATGATACGCGATGCTCATACGGGCCATGTCTTCACCTGGACTATCTGGGGCCTCACAGTTGCTACGAATCTTTGGGCCACATCCTTGATGTTCATTCGAGCATGGTACGTTCTATTTGATCCTGTTACGTGCTGCGTGATGATGACACCTCTTTTCAAAGGCAACACAGAGGCTTCCTGCGTTCTGTCTTGGATAAGGAAGATGCTAAGAGAAAAGCAGAGAAAACTGTCGCTTTCTTGGTCGAGTCTGGTGCGATTTATCTCTGTATTTGGGTACATCTCGATCAGTTACTTTTGCTTTGTAAATGGACTGACTGTCGTTCGCTGGTAGGTGGTTTATATCATGATAATGACATGTGACACCGATCGGGGAATTCTCTTCGATAAAAGTTTAGTCCAGCTCGTGGTAAGATCACCTTCTGTCCCGCTTCTGTTGGACTAGCGACTGATTTCTGCTACCAGGGGATCTATCCAACGGCTATCTTTGTCATCATCACGATGCGACTGAGTGCCGCAGACATTTTAACGACTCGGATACTGAAAATGGGAGGAAGATGACGGCCAGGCGGGACCTGTTACATGATCAAGTTCCCTTTCCACAGGACATCTAACACCTTACTAGTACCACACCTTTGGCTACGATGTTTTTCTTCAAACATTTGACCGCTCTTCTAAGCTACATTCATCACGGTTTTTTCCCCGGAGATCTACGACTTGATGATGGCGTCTATCTGTCGAGTATTAATCACCATTTGGACATATCTTCCCTAGGCAAAGCATTGTTTCTATCAGTTAGGTGGCACTCCCTTCCAAGGTCCCCACGACAACGTGCTTCGCGACTGGTTTTGTTCGGGTACTTTTCTTCCCAGAAGCCGATTTGTCGCAAGTGGGCACGTGTTGTAAACATGACACGACAGCGATCTTTGTGGCCTTCGAATATGAAATACAAAAAAGTCCCCAGTGCAGACCGCAGTTGTTCGCTCGTTGGAGTGCGCGCGGAAGCGCTTCTGCATTGTTACAACCATCACCCACTTCTTTTGCATTCGACACCTTCGGGTGATGCTTAGGCATCATGGCACAAGTTCGGTTGTATTATAAATAAATGCCTCCGCAAAGGGTGTAAGTTGACTGAACAGTTGGACATAATAGTACATTAGGATTCAGGAGATTCTTACTTAAGTGGTGCTTCCAATTGATTTCGTTACTAACTTACTCGTAGGGTCACTCCTGGGTCATGCTTCTTGATTCCATCTCAGGGACACCGGACACACCTATTTGGCCTCGCAACGTGATATAGCAGAGTGTGTCTGTCGGACCTGCGCATACCATCCCTCTGACAACCTTAGTGGCGAGAAATGTCTAGCTGAAGTTCATTGCTGCACCTCGTCTCTAAAAGTGCTTCATCAACAATTCCAGGGCACTCACGCTCGCCCATGGACCGTTATCACCCACCCTTTCGACCGCACATAATTTCCCGGGCCCCGGGCAATGATACCACAGTGACCACCATATCTCTGGGTGATTTCCTCATCGTACAGCTGCGTCCTGCCTTGTGCGAGACTTTCTTCTTTGGTGCGTTTCTTCGACCCTCCTCCATTTCTCTGCTCCTGAAACAAAGCGATGCTTAGGCCTCTACACTGCTCTTTTTGCCTTCTCCACCTTTATCATGCTGTATGTTACCATACCATCCAACATGCAGCATCCGATTCCTCACATCAGCGCCGAGCGCTTTTTGAAAGGCGCAAAGGTATGTCTAATCGCACCAGAAATGCCATGTTGGCCGTGTCCGTGGTTATGTACGCAGTCTCTGCGATTCACTGGACTTTCATCTTCGTCGTTGACATCGGAGAGTCGAGAATCGGCCAGCCGATCAGCGTGTCCCGAAACGAGCTGGCAACGATCAACGTGCGCCACTCCTTGACTGCCTAACTCACTTTGGACCAGGTGTTGATCTCTCAGCACACAAGTTCATCCTAAGTGATGGCATCGTCCTGTGGCGAGCCTGGATACTGTGGGATCGCAGGGTCGTATTGTTCGTACTTCCGGTCTTGTTCCTCGTGGGTACGGTTGGTGAGCACGGTATCAGATCACTGGGTAGTGATTCTTCCGGATGACACTTGTTTTTCGACAGTGGCTACCATCGTTAGAGTAATATATGTGACCGATAGCTTCATAACCAACTCGAGTCGCGATAATCATATGGGCCTTGTCTTCACCTGGACCATCTGGGGCCTCACAGTTGCTACGAATCTCTGGGCCACGTCCTTAATTTTCATTCGAGCATGGTATGTTGTATTTTGTCCTTGATAAATGCTCCACGATGATACCACCTCTTTCAAAGGCAACACAGACGCTTCCTGCGTTCTTTCTTGGATGAGGAAAACGGTAAGAGCAAGGCAGAGAAAACGCTTGCTTTATTGGTCGAGTCTGGTGCGATTTATCTCTGTATTTGGGTACATCCCGACCAGTTACTTTTGCTTAGTAAATGGACTGACCGTCGTTCGCTGGTAGGTGGTTTATATCACGATAACGACATGTTTCCGTGGCAACAACGCTTGGGGAATTTTCGATCGAATTTTAGTCCAACTCGTGGTGAGATCACCTTCTCTCCCGAGTCTGTTGGACGAGCGACTGACCCTGCTATCAGGGGATCTATCCAACGGCTGTCGTTGTCATCACCACGATGCAACTGAGTGCCGCAGACATTTTATCTCATTCTGGCCGCGAGTCCTGTCGTTATTCTGCACCTGTAGTGTTCATGCCCCGGTCTCCAACTTTGCAAATTTCTGAAGCTGGCTCGAACGACTCGGATACTGAAGATGGGAGGAAGACGGCGACCGGGCAGCACCTGTGACATGATCAAGTTCCCTTTCCACGTACTTCACCGACAGTATACGTGTATACAGTTATCCGTATCTGATTCGAGCACGTTTTCGAATGACGAAAAGCTACATTCATCACGTTTTTTTCCCCGGAGATCTACGACGCGATGATGGCGTCTATCTGTCAAGTAATCACCATTTGGTCATATCTTCCCTGGGCATAGCATTGCTTCTATCAGTTAGGTGGCACTTTCTTCCAAGACAACGCGCTTCGCCGGCGGCAACTGGTTTTATTCGAGTACCTTTCTTCCCAGACGCCTCAGGAACCGATTTGTCGCAAGTGTGCGCGTGTTGTAAACATGACACGACGGTAATCTTTGTGCGTTAGAAAATGAAATACAAAAAGGTCCCTGGAAGTTGGCAGGGCAGACCGCAGTTGTTTGCTCGTTGGAATGCGCGGAAGCGCTTCTGCATTGTGACAACTTGAACCATCACCTACTTTTTTTGCACCCGAGACCTTCGGGTGATACTTAGGCATCATGGCACAAGTTAAACAGTTCGGTTGTATTAAATGCCTTCCGCAAAGGGTGTAAGTTGACCGAATGGTTGGACATAATAGTCAACATGATAGTCAAGTCCAAGCTTTGAAGAATAGTCCCCAGATTTCTAATTTGTCATCGTAGAAGTCTTGCTTATTGTTCGATCAGGACTCAACAACCATGTTTGGTCTACCGATGGTTGTACTCGGTACTGACGGGTTTTTGGCACCGATTGACCAAAATGCTCTTCCAAGAGGGGCCCTGCGCACACATTCCACGATTTTCACGATGGTGCGTGACTTGAGCTCGCTCAGATTCGTAAGGGACACAATCGTTACTTCTGTCGTACTGCCGGTGGTGGCGTTGGTCCTCGAGGTCCCATTCCCTGCTGAACGATCGTAGGGCAACAGTAACTTAGCTCACCGCATTTCATCAACAAAATCGGGCATTGCCGAGGGAAACATCACATGCTTCCGACCCAGGCCAGTGGGAATCTTGCTAAACTGGAGACCACCCACACTCACCTGGCACCAACCACATAGTAGTTCTCGCTATTTGGTTGACGTGATACTCTGATCCCCATCCTCAAGGTAAGCGCTAGCATACTACAGTACATTATGCAGGCTTCTCTACTTTGTGTCATCGCGCCAACACTGGGTTTTTCTGCCTCTTAACTCAGTAGGTATGAACTTGAAGGACGGCTTTCCTTTGAAACTGGAATTGCGATTACAAAGCTTTCCGGCAGGTTGGCTATGTTCTTCATGGCGTCTATCGCTCTGTCTCCCAGGCTATATGAGGTGCATTCTGACGGGGTTTTTTTTTTCTTTCGTCTGGCAGTTTGGGGTACAAACGGGGGCACCAAATAGGATATAAGTGTGTTGTCATACAATTCTAAAAGATGGATAGAAGGTGTACTGTGTTTTGTGATGATGGCGGTTGTAGAAGATGAGGATGCGAGCCGTGCTCAGTATGGGGCGATGATGACACTGTGCGGCAGACGGCACTGGCAGGACCGAGGAGATCTGCGGCTGACTAATTGGTGGAATGAACGTCAACATCAAATCGACCCACGCGCCACCCAAGTACCTTGATATTGCATTACTCATTGCGCGTCCGTCGGATCCCGGATGGCATAGCTTGGGCGTTGACAATTTCACCCGAATATCCAAGTCTATCGACTGGATCCCCTTCGATTCTTTATCGCAAAGTTGCATCTCATTTCATTATATACCCTACGGATGCCTCGGCTCGCAAGTGCCCACATAGTTGACTGTGTTCCCTACCGTTTCCAATCTCTTTCGGCCATCCCTTATTCCCATGGCACAAGTGACCACTCATCTTCTCCTGCCTCAGGCGGCTTACCTATGCGAGACGTTCTTCTTTGGTGTGTCCTCCACGTCTTAACTCACTATACTTGTTGAGACAAGAGGTTTCAGGGGTTTACTCTGCCTTGTTTGCCTTCTCGACTTTTTTCATGTTGTAAGTATCCCTGCTAGTCTCTCGTTGTTCTCAATTCACGTGAGTTCAAGACGAAAAGGGTTCTCCAATCGCACAACAAATGCTATGTTGGCAGTGTCCATAGTCATGTATGCGGTCTCTGCAAGCCATTGGGGCCTCAACATTTTCATTGCCATAAGAGGGTTGAGGAAAAACAAACTCGTTATCACTCCCGCTGAGTTCCAGGCATTGGTATACCTACCCGCGATCAATGTGTGTCGTTCCTTGACAATCTAATTGCGCGGATGTTGAACACAACGAAGTATATTTTAAGCGATAGTATTGTCCTGTGGCGGGCCTGGGTACTATGGAATCGCAAGTCCACGTTGTTCATACCTCCGTTGATTTTCCTCTTTTGTACGCTTGGTGAGCATCATTCGATCATCAACTGAAACAAGTGTCTTTATGTGACACTTTTACTCGCTAGTAACTTCTGTTACCAGCGCAGTAATTACGTACAAACGCTCTACAGCTTCGTCGGCCCACTGGAAAGTTCTGAGCGAAGTCCTCAGATGGTCCATTTGGGGTTTCACCGTTGGTACAAATCTCTGGGCCACGTGCTTAATCTTCATTCGAGCGTGGTGTGTTAGTTCCTCCCGACTGATGTGTACTTCATCACACGACACGTCCCTTAGGCAAAACAGACGATTCTTGCGCTCTCACTTCGTGGAGGCGTGCGTTCCAGACAAAGCAGAGCGCGTGCTCAGTTTTTTGGTCGAGTCTGGTGCGCTCTATCTGGTCACTTGGGTACATTTTAATCACCTTTACCTGTAATGCGGCCTAATCCTAGCCCGCTGATAGGCGACGTTTATCACAATTGCGGCAATGGACCTGAGCTGGGTACTTCTTTTCCGTACATCCATAGTGCAACTCGTCGTGGGTCTCCTCATCTCTGCCCTTTGTCAGTCTAAACGTCAGTTCTCGCTATTAGGGCATCTACCCAACAGCTATCTTTGTCGTCGTCACGGTACGGATGACCGCTGCAGATGATCTATCTCGCCCAGGTCGAGAGATTCGCACTCGCCCTTCCTCACCATCTATAATATTTAGTCCTCGGTCGCCAACTTGTCAGCATGTGACAGTTAAGGATTCCTTGGACGGGCTCAGTGGAACACTTGTGTTGAGTGGACCCGGAAAGGTAGACGAGTCCAACCGGATAGATTGTGTGACATGATTTCCCTTCCCTTAAATGGTGGCTGGGTATATCTGAACCCGTTGGTAGTTGAGTCATTGGGCTCGTAGGTCAGTGTAGTCTACTGACTCTATACACACGTATGTACCAACCTGACCCTAAGATGCCGTTCAGGCTACAATAAGCAAAGTTGCCAGAAATCACGTTCGCGCGGTCATAACGGAGGCTTGATCCCTGTGAGTAATCCCGCCCGAGGTCGTACTAGTATTGACTGCGCGCGAATGCTTCTATCATTTTTGTTCTATATCACAAAACCCTTTTCTTTACCATTACTAATATTGTAATTAGGGCCGTGATTGATTGCCATTGTTGGTGGGCCCGAGTTTGCCGTGGAAAACCGCGTTATTGGTAATAGTTGGCTAGCATGTGCAGAAAACGCCACTGCTGTGTAGTAAATTGCCCGAGTCACGCCAGGATCGCCAACCCAGGGAAATGATAGGGTCGAGAAATCCAGGGCATCCGAACCGCGACATTTAACAACCAGGAAGTATCCACGAATAATAATAGTGATGTGATTCACATTCTCTCGCCCCCGATATTATGGGGTGGTTTGCGTGAATGAAGGTCAGAGATCGTGTATCCCGGCCCCTCGCTTAACTCGACCTACCTCTTCGGGTCGACATCACAAACAGTGTCAAACATTATCTCAGGTTCCCACCCCGGTCCTCTCACCTTCGATCTACTGCTTTGGAGAAGTGCAGGGAAAGCCCTCAAAGTCTGTCCGCTACTGAGTAGTACTGACCGAGGTTCGCAACCTGCCATGACCATCAGGCAGACAGAAATCAGCACAGGAGAGTCCAATCACAACACATTCTTGAACCACCCCCGTGACCAGTACAGTACTACTATACGCCTTCCTGATTACTCAGGAAGAGCTCTCTGCTGACGGCGTCCCAGGACCGACTTTCAGAATCACGCGCGGAAGTTTTCTTCGTGACGGCACTGGCAGGGTGAAGCTTCGGGGCGTTGACTCGGGTGTGGACGACGGTAGTGGCGGTGGAGGAAGGACGACTCTGATCTACTTTCGTTCTGTCAGGCGACATTACCGAGTTGATCGACAACGATTCTCCTGACTGGCCGGTTCGCGCGCTTGCGAGGTCATCCAAGCTATTATGCGGCACCAATACACCGTGGCCTCACTCTGACGCCGATAGTTCGCGCGCCGGGTCCAGCGTGGCTAACAGAACTGCGGTGCCCTCCAATCAATGGTAGAACGGGAGATCTCGTATCGGCGCTACTAAGCGAGGTCAGTAAACCAGTACAAGACTCAGGCTGAGACAATCGACCTTTTGACCGTCTCGCTCCTCCTCAGAATGTCGGACCAATTCGAGCCGCCACCGACTTCATTCACACATGTGATGACATCGTCACCGATTACCGTCGGGACCGGTTATCCAAATCCGATGCTATCCACAGACTCCTGTGCCGAGGTGAAGACGAGCGAAGACAACCGGTTCGGCGATCACGAAAGGCTCTTTAGATCCATTGGAGTATACATCGAATCGTTGGACAGTGCAGACGAAGAAAACAACCAAGCAGCACGGGATGGGACGCGTCAACGTCCCATCTCTTTCGACCAGGTTGAGGGGGAGGACGAAAACGTCGACGCACGAGATGACCGCCGTCCGCGACGAAAGAGACGCAGAGATGACGACGCCGATTCCGACGATGGAGGAGAGCGGATCGATCTCGGACTCATTCCCTTCGACAAATCCGACGCGACCGTTCCCAACGACGTTTGGAAGGTCACCGCCAAGCTACAGGAGAATTATGCTCGAGACCCCGGTCTTGTCAAGCGGAAGGTCCTAGCTAGTCTCCAGCGTCCCGACTTCCCAATATCTCTTTGGGGAGACATCATCGCCAACACCTACGTCGACCTTAACCGAGTGTTCGACTTCCACTTTGCGATCGATGGGCCATCGCGAAAATCTACCCAGCACTTTAGAGAATTTGACATTGTCACCAACGACATTCGTCCCACTAGGGAAATCTGTTCGTCTGATGACTGGTGTTGTGCCTGGGACCGGTATCAAGAGGCGGTTGTCTTCGTCTACCCTCATCAGGTACGCGAGCTCATCGAATACACCAAGCACGTCGTCAAGACCTTGGGCCAATTAGGTATGAATAAAATGATTATATATTGTTAAGCTAAATGTACATTGCAAAATTAAGCCAAAATCATATTGTACTTCTCTAATTGATTGACATTGTACAGTACTAGACACTAACCCTAGGGGGGGGTATGGATATGGTGGGTGTAATGGATGAGTCATGCTTGTTGTGGCCAAAAGTTCAGACACTGCAGCGTTTGGGTGTGACTTGCGTGACAAACCACCTTTTTTTGTTTTTCTATATAACACAATTCTACCCCCAAAAACACATGGATTATGCTTGCATGTGGTACAGGATGTCATATGTCAAATTTTGTGGTGATTGAGCAAGAATCAGATGAGAAATTTGAAGTATTCCATTACTCGGGCCCCAACTGGTCCATTACCCCCCCCCAGGTTAGTAACATACAAGATAGCTTTGAGTAAAAATACTTTTGTGTCTGGCCTTATATTATGATTATGTTAAGGTTTTGTTAGTCTCAAAAGACAGCAACCAGTGCTGCAGCAGACACTACTAGCCATCAGCTAGCCCGGCTAGCAAGAACAGGATTCCTGATGTCGAGGACTCTGGTTTCTTTTTCCTCTATGTGTGATAGCGCCTCAGTCCGTTTCCCATCGTTGTCGCCTCGTTCTCGCTTACTGGAGACGTCTCTGACAAGACCTGGGGGCGTCTCTGACAAGATCTGGGGACGTCTCTGACAAGACCGAGCATGCCAGTAGAACTGCCACCGCGGCATTACTTTCAACATAAAAGTGGCCTCGATTCTGATGACCTCCATCATCCCCCAACCTTTCTTTCAAGTTTATTCAATCAGTTCCTTCTGTTTCCGGTCTGTATACCTTCCATCGCCGCCGTCGTCGTCGTCATTCTAACTCCTATGATGTGCACACTCAGGCTGGCACGGTGACGCTGATCCTCCCCCAAATATCTATCACCTTACTAGTTACTACACCTTTGACCACAATGTTGTTCTTCAATTTCTTGATTGTTCTTCTTGTTCCCCTTGCTGCATCGGCTCTGCCGATTGAAGGCGAGGAGAACGGTCTGAAGACGGTGAACCCGGAGGTACGCTCGTTTGGGGATCCAGCCCTGAGCAATCTGACCTGCTCGACCAGACCGTCATCCCCACCTTTTCACATGGCGCGCTTCTCAACGTCTCGG
>QLPA01000401.1:0-44227 GCA_003313945.1 Lactifluus pinguis
CCAATAAATCACCCGTCGATTCGGATCACTTCGTCTGCTACTAAGATATCTAGTTTCGTTCTCTTTCTCTCGTCTCTTTCTCTACGTTCCGACGACGCGTTCTCGTTTTCGAACGCCTCGTGCCTCCGTCCCGAATCGTGCCGCGGGCGTCCTCGTTATCCCGGCGCTCATCTCTCCTCTCCGCCTTAACTGGCCCCTCTGCTTCCTCCGAACTCGCCCGGGCTCCCTAGAGCTCGTACAATCCATTTATTGATGTAGGGGAGAAATCCCCCAGCGAAAGCTCACCCCCTTTTCTCTTCGAACTCACGCGTGCTCTCCGGAGTACCTTTATCTGGCTGCCCCAGTGAGGCGGGTCAGTGTATCTGCCTCCAACCCTTTGTTTTTATCATTGGTCCCTCTTCCATCAACTGTCTTCGGAGCAAACGAGCTCATTCAGTCGCTGGAAAGGAACCTCCTTTCACCTTCACCTACTACTCCCTCTTGGCCACCTTCTGTCAGCTGTCTTCGGAGCAAACGAGCTCATTCAGCTTTCATCAAGGAACCTTTAGGAAGTCCCTTTCTATCATTCCCTTTCAGCCCCCTTTCATCAGCTGTCATCGGAAAGCAATCGAGTACCGTCTAGGAACCAGCGAGGAAGCCTTTTTCGCCTTTCAGTCTCGTAATCGTCTCGTATCATCTCGTATCAATTGTATCGCAATCGTATCGCTCGTATCGCTCGTATCGCTTCAAGTTTTCAACCAACAACTTTCTCCCTTGCTCGCTCGATCACCCTGTCCAGACCCGTTGCTCGAAACACCGCACGATTTGCACCCCAATCAAGACCGCTCGATATCTTTCATTTCCACCTCCCCCTCCTGTTGTCCGGCCTTTTCTGGCCCATCCACCCGCTTTTTCAACGCTCCCCATTACCCTTTTTTTTTATTTTTAGTTTTGGCAGCGTCCACTCGCTTCTTCATCACCCGTTTTCGCGCTCATCCTCCCTCCCCCTCGCCGCCCGAGTCGACAACTGCCGCCCGCATCGCCTCTTCATCCAGGCCCTTCCTCGTGCCTTCGTTTAGGTGCCCACCGCCTAGCCGAACTCGACGGCATCGTCTCCAACCTCCGCTGCGCAGTATTTTTGACTTGTCCCCTACCTGGCCGCTCTCGCGCTTTCATCTCCGTCACCCACATTTTCGACCGCAAAGACCTCGTTTCAGTCATCCAAGACGACGCCGCTACCCCCGATGCTCTCGACGACGACGTTCTGACCGGGGACGGTCAGATTTTGACCCCCCGGGAGATGTAGGGGAGAAATCCCCCAGCGAAAGCTCACCCCCTTTTCTCTTCGAACTCACGCGTGCTCTCCGGAGTACCTTTACTTCTCAGTGTCTTTGGAGTGCCTCGTACATCTGTTCAGTTCTCAAAGGAACCCTAAGGGCCTCACCACCTCAATTTCGCGGCCGTCCTCGATAGTCGTCGAATCGCTTCAGATTGTCGTGTCCGAGACCTTATCGCCTACTTTAGATTGAGCACACCTGGCCCTTGAGTTGGTTACATGCTAATATCTTCCGCCTAGACCTGCCAGCTTCCATGTGCGACATGCGCCGGTGTTCTGCAAGGCGCCATATCAAGGGCCCTTCGCTCTCTCTCTCGCCATTTGTCCTGATTAGAATCACCCTCAACAGTTTCTAATGAGCCCACAAGGGAAGCGCTCTGTCAGTCACGATAAAAAAAAAAGTTGATGGATCAAGCTAAGTCGATCCGCTCACTCGTCCTTTGGACGAGATGCGAGTCTAGATTGGGATGTCTAGGCGATCACTTTTTCTCCGCCTGGTAAACAACGTGGAAGACGCATATATATAATACCATCGTGCAAACTCGATATTATCGTAGTCCGCTGGAACGCCGCTGCCTGCTGGGGGAGGTGTGTAGTCGGCGGCCGCCTCATCGCGGTTCGATATCCCGACAACAGCTCTAGCGCCGCGATTTCTTTTCGAGACCTTTCTGATGGCTTCTTTGATTTTTTTTTTTGGTTTGATGTTAGAGGATAAAGCGATGAGCGTTTTTGGCGGTGTATTGACGGAGGGTAAATCCTAGAAAGTCACGTGCTAGATTTCCTATCTCCCTGCAATAAATGCTTATTTCACTCGCCGCTTCGCTTCTAAACCAACCTGTTCCCATCATCGTGGTAAAGGAAGATAATACTTTGGTGATAACTAGATGCATCTGATGTAGTAGAGACGAAGCACGAAGTCACGTCACAACGAACACGTTGTTTCGCCAACAGAGGACTACATTGTATCTTAAGAACCTATAAAGGAAGGCACCAAAAATGGCGGGAGAGAGAGATTATAGTTAGAGAATCTGAGGGAGAGTATGTGACAGTCATCAAGATTCGATTTTGAGTATACAGTTCAACGAAGATAAGTTGTTTGGGCTGCTTACAATCTCATCACTTGCTACTATGATCCTGGCGGTCGTCATGAACAGGAGAAAATGGGGGTATTAATGCGATTATGATATGGGTAGATGGGGTCAAGACGTACTTCGATCGATCATTTATAGCCAGATGCTCATCGAACAACGAAGGATCCACCAACCGCAGGCTGACGGGATGGCCTGCTACTCGTCGTTCATTAAGAAATCTGGTAAGTGCGTCCCGAACATCGCTTCCTCCAGAATATCCAACCTCTTCAAGGTTCGGGAGGAGCTCCATTGGTAGTTCACCATCGTCAGATGATAAGGAACGGAAGATTTTCTCAACGAGGTCATCTTGCACATGAATGGCCTTCGCGTTGGTGAACGGTCTAAAGAGTTCACGCCACTGAATTTCATCGGAATCGTCGTTCCATTCTGCGTGCTCTTGGTAGCTGAATGTGACTTGCTCGACAACAGAAAGTATGGGTGAAAGTGAACCAAACAATTGCGCCGCAGTGGTAACCTGCCAGTAGAAAAGTGGAGTCCAGATCTTCAACAACAAGGGAGTGTCCCAGTTCCAAGGGACCGCATGTAAGGAAACGGAATGCGAACTGAAAGTTACGTGGACAGCGCTAAATGTGAAAATCTTGGTGGCTTGAATGAACTGCGAGAGGCATGGAACAATAAATTTGAAGGAGGGCTCAGGAGGAAGAGAGACATGAAGGGTGTTGAGCGAAGGGGCGCTGATACGAGCAAAAATACTTTTCAAATAGTAGGTATCCACACCATGGAACTCAAACCGTTGTAGGTTGGGAAGTGTAACCGTGTCCAGAGTCTGGTGCGAATGCCGTTCAACATCATATTGAACAGGGTAACGAAAACCAATAGACAGCCTCTCTAGTTGGGGTATAAGTGAAAGCCAGGTAAGTACATGACTCGGAGGGAAATAGGCGGAATACGGGATATCGAGAAGCGAGAGCGTGACAAGGCTTGGAGTACTAGTGCCATGCAAGGGCGACCCAACTGGAACGGAAGCCTCCAAAAGTCTGAGATGGCGTAGATTGGGAGCTTGAAAGGTTACGGGAAGGTCCAGTTCAAGTCCGGTCCGAGAATTGATATACATGCGTTCTAGAATCGGGAATTGACCATCCATTGCTGTGACCAACCTGCCCAAATTTGGGAGCATCCAAAAGTAGACGCGACGCACGCGATCACGGCGTGAAAGTGCGAGTAATAGACCAGATTCATCTTTTGCTCCCATGGTTATCTGCCGCAGATCCAAAGTGTGATAATAGATGGTGAGTGGTAAATGTGGTGAATGTGCAAGCATGTCCGCTACAGGCACACCATTGGTGCATAGGAGATGAAGGTCGAGCTGGGATGGTGATCCAAGAATAATATTTCGCCACAGTCGACAAACATGTGCCAGGTTGTACCACCAACGTTGGCCGGGCCAAGCAATAGGCCGAGCCATTCCATATCTATCGCCATATTCTTCTGGATTTGCCAACCGATAAAGATGAAATATGTTGAGAAGTACATCGTCGTTGAGGATATGAATGGGTGAGTATTGTATATTGTTTTTGAACCCTATTAATTCGCAAGGTTGTGAACAGATCACTGGCAAGAGGGAACCAGCCATTTTCGGAGAGGTGATAGGTGTGAGTGAAGAATGTGGCTCAGGGGTCGGAGTAACTCGGCGCCGAGCTTACCCAGAATGGGACGTCACGTACGGATGTGGCACTGTGCCAGGCCAATACTGGACCTCACCACTTACTAACACTTCAAGGACTGACGTCGTGAATACGCACGCCCCTGCTCATCCTTGTCGATGGTCGAAAGGAAACTTCATAGACAACCGTGACTCGGACGAAGGATGCACAAAATGTTGCGCTATAGTATCCGCCCATACGCACCAACATAGTATTCGGTTGGGCACTCCTTCGATACTATCACTTACGATCGTGGCGACTCGGAATAATTGCATAATTTTAATTAAGAATGACCCGGGAATGCTGTACGCCATGCACCTTGAAAGCATCACGAACTATGGCAATCGACTCATCGAGGTACTCGGTTTTGTTGGTGAATCCGATCGCGTGATAGAGAAGGTTCCCAACTCGACAAAGACAACGAGGCCGAGACAATTTTTTTCAGTAGGGAGATCAAACGCCTACGATGGCGGATGGGAACACGCACCGAGATAATGCTTGAAACCGCCCTTCCTTTTACATGGAAGGAATACGGAGAGACTGCTGAGTTCCTCTGCGTTGACACCTACGCCTACATGCACCGTGGCGGCTGTACAGCCCTCCTCAATACCTTCACGACGATCGTTATTCCCACTCTCGTCGTCGACGGGAGGTAGAGGAGGCTCGAGCGCATACATCTCATACGCGGCATGTATATCACCCACGAGGCCCAATCGTGGCGAAATCTTGACTCCTTGAAAAAGGCTTGATTTTACCTTGAAATGAACAAAGAGGAAAAACGTGAAAAGTTTCAGTGTTGTAGAGAGAATCGAAAAAATTAAGTTAGAAAAATAAAACGCACAGCAGTCGGAGCTCTGAGTAGCTAGAGCTCGGCATCTCCGTCCGCGTTCACCGCATCATACTAGTCAAACTCTCCAAACTCGACACCACCGTAGTAGTCCGCCGGAACGCTGCTGTCTGCTGCTACGGGTAGTGTGCTACTAGCGGCCGGCGCCTCATTGCGGTTCGATATCCCGACAACGGCTCTGGCAGCCTCAGCGTTCAGCGACGGTGCGTTTTCTTTTCGAGAGTTTTCTGATAGCTTCTTTGATTTTTTTTTCTTTGATGTTAGAGGATGAAGCGACGGGCGTTGTTGGCGGTGTCATTGACGGAGGGTACTGTAAATCCTTCTGGGCGGAAAGCTGTAGAAGGTCACGTGCAAGCTCCGAGAGCGGGCCAGAAAAAAAAAACCCAAGTTATCTCTGCAATTTCACTCGCCGCTTCACTTGTTAAATCAACCTATTCCCGTCGTCATGGTAGAGGAACATAATACATGGGCGATGCATCTGATGTAGTAGGGACGAATTAAAGTCGTTTTGTGTCTGCGGTGCTTGAAGAAACTCATGTGGAAGCACAAGAAGGAAAAACAGACTCAAACTGACACCCCATCTTCTGGAGGAACAACCAAAGCGCGGCGATCTCGACGATGTAACCAAAAGTTCACGTTTCTCAAAGGAGAGGCAAGATAAAAAGGATATCCAAGGGGCTGCTTTGTCTTCTCACCGACACAGTTCACGCTCTCACTCGCCGAGGCACAGAAGAGATAACCATGGCCCCCGCTCGGCATCGACACCCTAGATTAGTCCTGTCCGTTTCCCCACTATCTATTGATGTTCACTCCGTACTAACTTGGAGGTTTACTAATAGTAGATTACACAGTTCGTCATGATGGACGCAAGAATGTCTGTAACTGCATGTGCTCGGGTCAGAAATCGTAACTGAATGAGTGATGTGAGTGGCGTTATACCATCATCCATACACTTGCCATCGAAGTATTCGTTGATCCTGCCAAAAAATTCGATATGTCGCTATAAGCAAAGTTGCAGCGTAATAATCGAATCGCCTCCCAACAGGTTCATCTTTTCCTTCCAACCTGGCTCACAGCCACCGACACTAAAGGAGTTGGGGTCCGTCAGGATCGATGTCCCATCATCCTCCTCTTCCCCGGGACTCGCTTCTTCCGCTTCCGCCCCTGCCTCTTCTGCTTCTGCCTCGTCCTTTTCAATCTCCTCTTCGAGGTCGATGCCCTCTTCAAGGATCGGCGGTTCGACAGCCCTGGCGTCGCGTCGCATGTACCATGCGGGCGACAGATCGAACGATTCCCAATCCGTTTTGCTAACCCCACTGTCCGCGCGCACTTTATGCCCGCGGCGGCTTCAGCTTCGGAACGTGCCCTCTTTCGCGTGCCACCGACGGCCGCGCCTTTCATCTCTCCGGCCGTGGCACCCTGGCTTTGAGCGCAGCGCGTACCACGTACCGGACCCGCAAGTGCAGCGTAACGAATAGGTCTTGTTGCAGCATCCATCGGACGACGTTTTGGAACATTGGAACCTTGTCATTTGACTTTACTACCGTCTCATACAAGTGGCTTGACGAAGCTCCCGAAATGGTAGCGAGCAGCTGCCGCAGCGAAGGCATGGATGGGTCAGGGAAAGCGTCTCGGAACTCTTTCGCAAGGTCGCAAGGTCTTTCATGCTAGACGAGTCGTGAGGCTGCATAATATGATGAAGGGGTCGAGGACGTACTTTGTATGGTAGTGAAAAGACCGCCTTGAGACCACAGTGAACCATGTTGACAATCTTTGCTCGTTGATGATGCACTAACCACCGTACTATGGGGTCTCGAGGTCCCAGTCCAAAAGACTCGCCACGTCCATGAGGCTATGGCCCAGAGGTGATCGATGATCAGTATAGAACAAGCAACAGCATAAACAGACATACGACAAAGTGACATCAACGGTTTTGAGAAACTGTATCATTCGCGCCCAGAACCGTCACTGGCGGGACCGCTCAACAAAAGTAAGCTCTTCCGAGGGCAGGTGGACGCCACGCTCCGACACTGAAATTGCGGCCCCAAGTACCGATGCCGTCTCTCGGCCCCACCATCATCTCACCGTGTTTTGCAACTCCTCGTCATCTGTGTTGTGACTCGGAAGAAGCGTGTCGAGGTGGGGCGGAAGCTGTAACTCTATGGGGAGGTTGTGGATTGTGAGACGGGCGAGCGAGCGTGACTTTATGGATTCGTATAACGTTTTCATGGCTGGTCCATGTTGCAGTCCAGTAGGAAAATCAGAAAAAGTAAGCTCACACGGTACCAGAAATACATCCCACCTACAAAAGGAAACAAGCCGTTTACATTGGACATCTTCTATTGAGTATAATATACCCGAGAGTAGTCTGAAAAAAGCAGGACAACAGTCAAGCGACACATATAATTGCCAGTGATTCTATTTAAATAAATTGTGATTGGCCCAATTTGATCCATAAGCAAAATTTGAGAAATCGAGTCGTGTCTCATGTTTACCTGCAATCCAGATAGTGCTGGGTCTGTGAAGGCCTGACCTATGTAGCGCGGGGATCCAAAGCACAAGTTCGTTCTCTTCTCCACGTAACCAACCCTCATTATCGATCAAGGATCGGTCCGTAAGTTGATTCTGATTCTGATTAATAATATTTTCGGTTGCGATCTTCACCATATGAATTATGCCGTCCGCTGAGCCTGATGCCGAATGGTGTCCATTTGGTGAGACTGCAACCGATGTGACCGAAGCGGTGTGTCCAATAACTGAGAGCACTGCGATCTGTCCTGTTGCGGTATCCGACACCCGAATCGTGCGATCGTCATTCGAGGTCGATGCGATATGCTCCCCGTCTGGTAAGAATGCAACCGATGTGACTGAACTCAGTGAACTGGTGTGTCCAATGAACGGGCCCGCTACAATCTGTCCTGTTGCAGAATCCCACACCCGAATCGTGCGATCAGAAGAGGCCGATGCGATACGCTCCCCATCTGGTGAGAATGCAACAGATCTGACCCAACCAGTGTGTCCCGTAAAGGGGCCCGCTACGGTCTGTCCTGTTGTGGCATCCCACACACGAATCGTGCAATCTTCCGAGGCCGATGCGATACGCTCCCCATCTGGTGAGAATGCAACCGATCTGAGCCAATTGGTGTGTCCGGTAAACGGGCCCGCTACGGTCTGTCCTGTTGTGGCATCCCACACCCGAATCGTGCAATCTTTCGAGGCCGATGCGATACGCTCCCCGTCTGGCGAGAATGAAACGGATGTGACCCAATTGGTGTGTCCGGTAAACGGGTCTGTTACGAGCTGTCCTGTTGTGGTATCCCACATCCGAATCGAGTGATCACACGCGGTCGATGCGATACGCTCCCCGTCTGGTGAGAATACAACGGATGTGACCAAACCGGTTTTTTCGGTAAACGGGCCCACTACAATCTGTCCTGTTGTGGCATCCCACACGAAAATTTTGCAATCTCCCGAGGCCGATGCGATACGCTCCCCGTCTGGCGAGAATGCAACAGATCTGACTGAACTGGTGTGGCCGGTAAATGGGTCCGCCACGATCTGTCCTATTGTGGCATCCCACACCCGAATCGTGCCATCATCCGAGGCCGATGCGATACGCTCCCCGTCTGGCGAGAATGAAATAGATGTAACCCAATCTGTGTGTCCAGTAAACGGGCCCGCTACGATCCGTCCTGTTGCGGCATTCCACACCCGAATCGTGCGATCATTTGAGGCCGATGCGATACGCCCTCCGTCTGGTGAGAATGAAATCGATGTGACTAAAGCGGTGTGTCCAGTAAACGGGGCCGCTATGATCTGTCCTGTTGTGGCATCCCACACCCGAATCGTGCGATCATAGGAGGCCGATGCGATACGCTCCCCGTCTGGTGAGAATGCAACACAAAGGACCGAAATGGCATGTCCAGTAAACGGGCCCGCTACGATCCGTCCTGTTGTGGCATCCCACACCCGAATCGTGCAATCTTCCGAGGCCGATGTGATACGTTCCCCGTCCGGCGAGAATGCGACAGATGCGTTGAAAGTGGTGTTTGCGGTAAACGGGCCCGCTACGGTCTGTCCTGTTGTGGCATCCCACACCCGAATCGTGCGATCAGAAGAGGCCGATGCGATACGCTTCCCGTCTGGTGAGAATGCAATAGATTCAACCGAAATGGGGTGTCCAGTAAACGGGCCCGCTACGATCCGTCCTGTTGTGGCATCCCACACCCGAATCGTGCAATCATCCGAGGCTGATGCGATACGCTCCCCGTCCGGCGAGAATGCAACACAACGGACCCGATAGTCATGTGCCTCAATTGTCATTTCCAATGCAGGCCAATGCGACAATGGTCCGCGTTCCAACCTCAATCTCCGAGGAAAATGGGGAAGGTATTGATGAACGATCTGGGAAGTGGCTGGCGCGAAAGGCAGGGCAGAGACGTAGATATGTGGTGCACTTCGAGCCACCGCCATCCCGAAATACCGCACGAATGAAGATGCGTCCTTCACCAATCCTAACAAATTCTTCACTTCCGTTTGTGAACGCTATGGCGATGTCATCCACAAGTCAACTACATGTCATACTGAGTTATGCGGTGTACATACCTCTCGCAGTAACCATACCGACAGGGATGACAATGCTCGTGAAGCAACGCTCACACTCTTTTTGACACTAAGCACTTCCAGCCAAAACAAAAACTTTGTTTCGAAGAGCAATTGAAACTTTTTGAGGATATCCTGATCGAAGGCAAGGCCGTATAAATGATCCCCCCAGTGAATGCAAGCATATGGTAGAGCAGTCGGAATACATTTGGCGATTCGAGATTCTAAGTCTGCGACGTCGCTGTTGGCGAGATATGACGACTCGAGTTTGCAGATGTTGAATTTGAGGCCATCGAGCATTAATCCAAGGCAGGAATGTGTCAACTGATGGTGGGCATCCGCAAGATCGACATAAAATATCTTGCTCGTCTTGCTTGTCAGAAAGTCGCGAAATGACGTGTGGAGGGGAAGGACGGGGCCCGTTTGATCATGTGAAGTGACGTTACTCAGCAGCGAGCCGAGATACCGGAGAATTCTAAGGACAAGATTGGAATCTTCGGGGTGAACAAACGGTGCATGCTGTCGCAGAGCGATCAAAGAAGCGATGGAGAGGGGTTCGATCGCAGCAAAAAGCTGTCCCATGATGGACCGAAACAGACACTGGGCTTCATCCGAATTAAAGTACCCTTGGAGCACTTCTTCGTACAAGTTGTCCAGCGGACCTGAACCAATGAGACCTCGAGAGGATCCCAACAGGCGCTCTACACACTCGTTGGGGCCAAGGCCAAGACTGGCAGGGCTATTTATGAATCCACATGCAACGGCCGCCCACTGAAACAAGCCCTCTGACGCCTGCACCAGTTTGCTACCATGCGCTTTGAACACGTCCTCGCGGAGCTTGCTCTGAATATACAAGCCAATATCTTGTTTCGTATCGGCAGCCAGTTGGGCGTCATCCATATACAGAATACGGCTGGACTGCGCGTTGTCGAATGCATGTTTGATGTCATCTTCCGACCTCGAGGTGATGAGTATGCGAAGGTTTGGCGGAAGGTCGATGACACGTTCGGCAAGAAACGTGTGCAATCCATTGTCACCGATTATGAGACCACTCTCATCGAGCCCATCGATGATGATGAGAATTGGTTCAACAAGTGATAGGTTCTCGAGTGGTTTAAGGAGGAGCCGTTTGAAAAGTCTACGAGGATCTCGGGTAGTGGAAAAAGACGGATCACTTGCAATGGCCCTCGTGAGGGCGAGCTTGAACGGAGGATAGCGATCGGAGAGGTCACGGGCAAGCGTCGTAAAGAAATTATAAGCCTCGTCCTTGGACTCCTTGGGTTTCTCCTTCCGCACAAAACTAACATAGGAACCGAGATACGTCTCGTCGAAGTGAAGTGCGATCTCGTGAGCAATTGAGGACTTTCCCGTGCCTGCCTGGCCAAGGAGAACGAGGCCACGTTCGGATTCGCGATTCTCGACCCATTTGACAATGTGGTCCAAGAAATGTTTGCGTGTTCCTGGATGACAGCCCTTCCTATCGTGGAATCGCCATCCTCCCAAAATAGGGATTTTCCCGATTATTGCGCACAATTCTGTTTTAATCTTGTCAAACTGATGATCGATGGCTTTGTGAGTCAGGATGACGCACCAGCTTCCGATGCTTGATTCGGCATATCCGTTACCTGTGTCCTCACATCCTTTCGCATTTCAGGGGCAGCATCGCCAGCGGTGACAGCAACATGTGTGGGGAATTTTCGTCGTAGTTCTCGTAGTCGGTCGACGGTCTCACGCAGGTGTTTGACATTTTTCAAAGCCTGCTCTCCTGCAAATCACATGTTGATAATGAGCAACGCGGGAGGTCAAGACGACGTACCAACTTGTACATGCGTTGTCGCAAGTGGTCCGGTAAAAAACGCGTACGATTTGATAAAATTGGCACATTCGGAGACGCAATGTAGCATCTCATTGAGAATATTTGCTTGCATAGACGCCGGCTGGATGTCCTTCAAAACATCCGCCTTATTCGCAAATTCAAACGTATCCAGTATCACCTTGAATGATCCCCGGACGTTATCGTCATGCCGTAACTGGTCCACCGAACTCTGCCAGTGAGCCAAGAAAAAAAAAGGGTCAATGCTCCATATCATCCAACAAAGCAAGGACGCGTACCTTGGGAATATTGGAGAGCTGAGTCCATGCCGAGCTGGCACGCTAAGGGGTAGCAATTAGCTGTATGAATAGTAGAGAATAACAGGTATGGACATACATCTTTGGCGGTTGAACTGACGGCATCCATCACCTGCTTCATAAGATTAACGGCACTTTCCCATGTTGTCACAGCATCTATTGCTTCCTCAGCGCGATCGGGATGACGCGACATCCCCGTCTGGCTGTCCGGCACCGTTCCCTCAGGAATACCGCTGTCAACGAGAAGATCACCCGTCCTGGAAGAATCAGATATAGGAGCGGTAACTGTCGTGGGTTGCGCGGATTCGGCGTCAGCTTGGACAATAGGACGCGTAACGCCTCCTTCAGGGACAGTTAGTGTGAGATTCGGGGTGTTGACTGTCGCCGTCCGAGAGGAACTTGTCAATGTGATCGTTAAGACTGTGGCCGGCTTCTTTGTCTGTCTAGAGTGTCCATCCTCATTGCCGAAAACAATGCCGAGTTCTAAATGCAGGGTGCTCAGCGAGAAGCATGAGTAAAAATTCCAGAAAATCATGAGACGAACCGCGAGGTGGTTCACAGGCTATCCTCTGACTTCCGACAAGGATGTCATTCGATTTGGTCCTTTCCGCATACAGAGATACCGTGATATCAGAGTGCGGTTGTGGAATGCTGCTAGAGACTCAGAGCCATAACTAGAAATAAAATATGGGAATTCCTCACAAAGCGTCGAGTATCTCGTTCCATTCTACGTGATTCTCCCTTCTTTGCACAGATCGCGTCCGCATCGTTGTCGCCCCGTAAGTCATAGTGACATAAAATTTTCCTTTCTTCCAGAGGAGGGACTTGAGACTCGGAAGGTTGTCCGCTCGGACGACTAGCAGGGGAAAGGCATCCAGTATCTGTCAGAGCATGGCCCCATAAAAGTAGTACGTACCAGTGACCCGGAGCGGGTACGAAGCTGGTTGGATTGAGGTGACCTGAGCGCGGCTGCTGTTCCTCATGTTGGAGATTTGAGAAGCTGACCTGTAGTAATGGTTAACAACTGGAGACATCTGTATAGGAGACTTTGGCATACGGATTCGGGGTCATCTAGGTGGCTGAAAGAGAAAGACGGGTGGGTTAAGGGTTGTTGAGCCTTGAGGTAACCATCTGGCACGTCGTCTGCGCCCTCTCACGCTCGTCACCATAGCCGAACCCCAAAGCGGGAGTTCAGTCGTAAGCGTGAATCGCTGAGGTAATTCATGAACAAGTTGTGACTTGGCACGAGCCTCAGCGTTCAGCGAATCAGCGACGCCGCGTTTTCTTTTTCTTCTTTTAACTTTTTTTGGTTTGATGTTAGAAGATGGCGGTGTCACTGGGAAATATCATAGAAAGGCCACGTGCCAGACGTTAACCTCTGGCAGTCTCAGCGAGCGGGCCAGATTTCCTATCCTCTTCCGCAATAAACGCTTATTTTACTGGCTATATCCGATGTACACGAAGTCAGGTCACCGTAAACACGTTGTTTCGCCAACAACATGGCATTTCCGAACATATGAAGGCAGTCAGTCAACAAGAAGTGCAGGAGAGAGAAATTATAGTACAACGAAAATAAGCTGTTCGGGTCGCAATATGGGTAGTTGTGTTCAGTTGACATACTTCAATCCACCGATTAGCTCCATTACTCTTGCACCGAATCGAACATCGAAGCAGGCTGATGGTGCAACTTGACAAGTTAAGAAAATGCATCCCGAACGTCGCCTCCTGCAGAATATCCCACCTCCTCAAGGTTTGGAACCGGAAAGGTAAAGGAGCGCTCATAAGGAAGCCTGATATGCAGTGTTGAGAGCAAAAAGACTTTCCAAATAGGCGCTCCCCTCATAGAACTCAAAACGTGTAGGTTGTTGGGAAGTGTGACCGTGTCCGGGAGTCTAGTGCGACTGCCGTTCAACATCATATCGAACAAGGTAACAAAATCGAATGGACAGCCCCTCTAGCTGACATAACTCGGAGGGAAATAGGCGGAATCCGGGATATCGAGAAGCGTGCTAAGTAAGGGTGACCCAATTGGAACGGAAGCCTCCAAAAGTCCGAGATGGCGTAGATCGGGAGCTTGAAACGTTACGGGAAGGTCCGATTCAAGTCCGGTCCAAGAATTGATATACATGCGTTCCAGAATTGGGAATCGACCATCCATAGCCGTTGACGAAACTTCCCGACAACATTTAGGAGCATCCAAAAGTAAACGGGACGCACGCGATCACGGTGTGAAAGTGCGAGCAATAGTACCCGATTCATCTTCTGCTTTCATGGTCACCTCCCGCGGATCCAAAGAGTCAGGGTGAGTGGTAAGTGTGGTGAATGTGCAAGCATGTCCGCTTCGGGCACACCGGGATGGCGATCCAAGAATAATATTTCGCCACAGTCGACAAACATGTGCCTGTTTGTACTTTGTACCACCAACGTGGGCAGGGCCATCCCAGATCTATCGTAATATTCGTCTGGATCTGCCAGCCGATAAAGATGAAAAATATGTTGAGAAGTACGTCGTCGTTGAGGATATGAATAGGTGAGTATCATATATTGCTGTTGGTCTGCCGAGCCTTCTAATGAGAGGATAGATTATGGCTGAGAAGCAACCAGCCATTTTCGGAGAAGTGATAGGTGAGATTGAGGGTGTTTAGTTGTGTAGAGGCTCAGGGTTCGGAGTAATAGGCGCCAAGCTACCCCACTTGGTGGTCCACTTTCGACCTCCCTTTCCACACTTTCGAAAACTTACCCACGTTCGTAGTATCCACGTACATACAGCGCGAATGTGGTACCGTGCCAGGCCAATACTGGACCTCACCACTTACTAACACAAACACTTCAAGGACTGACGCCCCGTCGCGTCGTGAACACGAATAACACACAAGGCCAGGTGTATATTTGTGCGAGACGTCTCTTGTATGCTATACCATCAAGATGGACAGCACTGCTCATCCTCATCGATGATTAAAAGGCAACTTCATAGGCAACCGTGACGGAAGGATGCACGAAATTATGCGCTATAGTATTCGCATATACTCACCGACATAGGATTCGTCACCCCTTCAGTGCTATCACTTACGACCGTGGCGACTCGGTTTAGAATGTTCCGGGAATGCTGTACGTCATGCACCTTGGAAGTATCATGAACTATGGCAATCGACTCATCGAGGTACTCGATTTTGTTGGTGAATTCGATCGCGTAGTAAAGAAGGTTCCCAACTCGACAAAGACAACGAGGCCGAGACAACAAGGTGACGCGTGATCGGCTTCGAAGCTGCAAAAAAAAAGTGTCGAACGTGGAGGAAATCACCAAATAAGAAAACGGGGTTTTTTAAGTACGGAGATCAACGTCTACGATGGCGAATGGGAACACGGACCGAGATGATGCTTTTCCGTCCTTCCATTTACATCGAAGGAGTACGCCGGAGAGACTACCAAGTTCCTCTTGGCCGCTGTACCACCCTCCTGAATACTTTCACGACGACCGTTATTCCCAATCTCGTTGTCCACGGGAGAACAGGAGGTAGAGGAGGGTCGAGCGCATACATGTCATACACAGCACTCTTGCGGTGTATATCACCCACGACGCCGAATCGTGGCGAAATCTTGACCCCTTGAAAAAGGCTTGATTTCACCTTAAAATTAACAAAAAGAAAAACGCACAGCAGTTGGAGCTCTTATTAGCCAGAGCTCTGCATCATAGTCAAACTCTCCAAACTCGACATCACCGTATTAGTCCGCCGGAACGCTGCTGTCTGCTGCTACGGGAGGTGTGCTAGCGGCCGGCGCCCCCTTGCGGTTCGATATCCCGACAACGGCTCTGGCAGCCTCAGCGTTCAGCGACGGTGCGTTTTCTTTTCGAGACTTTTCTGATAGCTTCTTTGATTTTTTTTTCTTTGATGTTAGAGGATGAAGCGACGGGCGTTGTTGGCGGTGTCATTGACGGAGGGTACTGTAAATCCTTCTGGGCGCAGTGGGCGGAAAGCTGTAGAAGGTCACGTGCAAGCTCCGAGAGCGGGCCAGAAAAAATAATCCCAAGTTATCTCTGCAATAGATGTTTATTTCACTCGCCGCTTCACTTGTTAAATCAACCTATTCCCGTCGTCATGGTAGAGGAAGATAATACATGAGTCGTTTTGTGTCTGCGGTGCTTGAAGAAACTCATGTGGAAGCACAAGATGGAAAAACTGACTCAAACTGACACTGGAGGAACAACCAAAGCGCGGCGATCTCGACGATGTGACCAAAAGTTCACGTCGCTCAAAGGAGAGGCAAGATAAAAGGGATATCCAAGGGGCTGCTTTGTTTTCTCACCGACACAGTTCACGCTCTCACTCGCCGAGGCACAGAAGAGATAACCATGGCCCCCGCCGGCGTCGACACCCCTAGATTAGCCCTGTCCGTTTCCCCATTATCTATTGATGTTCACTCCGTACTAACTTGGAGATTTACCAATAGTAGATTACACAGTTCGTCATGATGGACGCAAGAATGTCTGTAACTGCATGTGCTCGGGTCAGAAATCGTAACTGAATGAGTGATGTGAGTGGCGTTATACCATCATCCATACACTTGCCATCGAAGTATTCGTTGATCCTGCCAAAAAATTCGATATGTCGCTATAGGCAAAGTTGCAGCGTAATGATCGAATCTCCTCCAGACAAGTTCATCCTTTCCTTCCAACATGGCTTCCAGCCACCGACACTATAAAGGAGTTGCGCGTCCGGGATCCGTCAGGATCGATATCCCATTGTCATCCTCCTCGTCTCCGGGACTCGCTGCTTCTGCTTCCGCCGCTGCCTCTTCTGCTTCTGCCTCCTCCCTTTCAATCTCCTCGTCGAGGTCGATGCTCTCATCAAGGATCGGCGGTTCGACAGCCCCGGCGTTGCGTCGCATGTACCATGCGGGTGACGGATCGAACAATTCTAAATCCGTTTTGCTAACCCCACTGTCCGCGCGCACGTTATGCCCGCGGCGGCTTCGGCTTCGGAACGCGCCCTCTTCTTCCGTGTACCACCGACGGTCGCGCCGTTTATCTCTCCGGCGGCGCGCCTGGTTTTGAGCGCAGCAGGTGCCACGGTCCGCACCCGCAAATGCAGCGTGACGAGTAGGTCTCGTTGCAACATCCATCGGACAACGTCGTGGAACATTGGAACCCGTAATTTGGCTTCACCACTGTAAGGTGGACCTTACCGGCACCCTTGGATTTCGTCTCCAAAACTCGTTCTCGCGCCTGCCCTAAACAACATCGACCCGATTACTAGGACGCCTCGACACTTTCAACCCGCCGTTGCGCCCTTCCGCTAAAACCACATCACCTCGATCCCCGACTCCGACGCGTCCTCATCCGAAGACATCAATTGGACAGCCTTGAATTGTATGGACTTGTGCGTATTGAGTATCTCCCGCTGTTGGGACCTTCATGTCAGCCTTTTGGCAGTGCTTACTTTTTAGTTTACTTTCATCTTTTAGCCCTCTTTTCAGACGTTTTCTATTATACCAGTGCTACGAGACGACACCTATCAGCGTCAGGTCACTCTTCCACCACCCCTTACCCTCATTTTATAGACTATTGAGTGACGTTGCGCGCGACGCCGGGCTGTTCGGAGCGTTGCCAATGCAGCGCCTCCTCGGCTGAGGCCTCACATCCCCTTTCTCTTCATCTATCATTCGTTTCACTCTACTTTAGAATGTCCTAGGGGGCAGTGCTGTCTAGCATTGTCTTCAAAGACCCTTCCCTTTTCATTCCTTGAGCTACTTACAGAAAAACTTATATAAAGGTCTTGCCCATTGGCCTAGAAGGGCATCCAATAAACCTTTCTCTTTCGGATCACTAAGCTTGCCTCGAATGTCTAAGAAGAATCTTGTCTCGTATTTGCCTATCTAAGTCTCGTTTCGCCACTCTCGTCCACGTCGCTCCCTCGATCTCGCTCGTTACGGCCCCGGCCCCGATCACACCTTCGAAAACCAACGCGTTCGTCATTCGTTCACTCGTCGTGTCATTTACATTCGTCCTATTTCTACGCGCATCCCTCCGAGAACCTTCGACTCCCCTATGCTTTCCCCCGGACTCGCCTGTACTCTCCGGAGTACGTACACCACTGTCGCATAGAAGTGGTTTGACGAAGCTCCCGAAATGGTAGCGAGCAACTGCGATAGTGATGGTCTCGGAACTCTTTCGCAAGGTCTTTCATGCTAGACGAGTCGTGAGGCTGCATAATATGATGAAGAGGTTCGAGGACGTACAGTGTTTCGATTTCGCATGGTAGTGAAAAGACCGTCTTGAGACCACGGTGAACCATGTCGACAATCTTTGCTCGTCGACGATGCACTAACCATCGTACTATAGGGTCTCGAGGTCCCAGTCCAAAATACTCGCCACGTCCATGAGGCTGTGTCCCAGAGGTAATCAATGATCAACACAGAACAAGCAACAGCGCAAACAGACCTACGACGACGCGACATAGACGGTTTCGAGAAACTATCATTCGCATCCAGAGCCGTCAGGACCGCTTAACAAAAGTAAGCTCTTCCACGGTTCGAGGGCAGGTGGACGACACGGCCCCAAGTGCTGATGCCGACTCTCGACCCCACCATCATCTCACCGTGTTCTGCAACTCATCGTCTGTGTTGTGAAGAAGCGTGTCGAGGTGGGGCGGAAGCTGTAACTCCATGGGGAGGTTGTGGATCGTGAGATGTGCGAGCGAGCGTGACTTTATGGATTCGTATAACGTTTTCATGGATGGCTAGTGCGACGGAAGAGACGGAAAGTGCTTCGTTCATGTACTCTTCGTAAGTCCTAGCTGAAGACGGTGTATCCGGGGCTACATTGAAAACGATCAAAAGGAGTTCGACAGCACCGCTCCACCGCCATGAGCGTGAGTGCGACTTGCTGGTAGATAATATCGAGATATCAACTGATGTTTCCTGAAGTCGAAGACAACGGATCTGGCACTTCACGCACGGATGCCACGTGGAACGTCTCCAGCCAAGACGACAAAGTCGGTGGTGGTGTCGGCGGCGGTGTCCCGCACCCGCATCATTCTCAAAAGCCGAATCAAACTCGGCGGACGATGAAACGTCCTCGCTGCCAGACACGCAATGCTTGCGCTCCCCACGCCCGCGCACGTCCTTATGACTATTCCGATGATGATGATGATTCAGTTCGCGTATCGGTGATGATTTGTTGAAATGGGAGAGGAGCAATGGATTATAAATAAGCAGGGATTCTGAGAGCGAACTTTTGGTGACACGGCGCTCTCTTTGATAAAAACAACCCCGCGAGGAATTCGGCGTTGTAACCAAACAGTGCGCCACACTCGTCTTACAGCGGCGCGTCCGCCGACATGTCGTCCAAGTGGTGGTGGTGGTGGTGGTGATCGTACATCTCTCTCGCGCCGCCTTCTTGGTGGGAGATGCGCGACCCGAGGGGTAGGAGTGCGATGCCAAGCGCGAGAAGGAGTGTGAGCAGTCCCGCGCTGTGCGTGGACGCTGCCAGATGTATTCCCATTCGTCTTCTTGCTGCGCATCCTGCTGTACTGTATTGGGGGAAGAAGGAGCGCGTGTTTTTGGGTCGTCGAGCACGCCTTCTTTGAAATTGGCTGAGCGCCACGGGTTGTCATATTGATCACTGACATTCGGTCGAGGACGTGCACGGCATGGTGAGGCATTGAGTAATGGTGAGCAACGGCATCTGAGGCTGCTTCCGTTGGCGGAGGAGAATGACTAGGAGAGTTTCTGCTATCAGGAAGAGGGGCTGACTTGTGTTGTTGTATGGAAATATTCAGGGCAACGAGGGACGAGTGAGGACGTGTAAGGCGGCCCTAAGCAGACGCCTTACCATGAATAAAGACACGCTTCACACTGCCCACATACGGCCGCGTGAAGCACTAAAATCTGGATGATCTACTGCTTAGCATCGTAGATCCTAAGTAATCTAAAATGTGTCGGGCCGGCTCGAGGCCACACGCCGCGCGACACCTCGAAGTGTCAGGCGCGAGCGGCATCCCGGACCGGCTCGAGCCCACACCGGGCTCGAGCCAAAGATAACGCAAAAACGCGAGATCGCTAGAGTCCTCGGCCACCAAATCATGTGCACACAATAAATAAAAGTGCGTGAAACAATATATTGCTAATTTATACAAGCATGAAACGGGGACCAAAAGACTAGCGTCTTATGGGTTGACGCGCCAGCGGTACGGGCGGTCCGATCCGAGGACCACCCCCGCATCTCGCGTCAACGACACTGGCGGCCCGGTCCGCCTAGATAACGTGAGATTGGGCAACGCTACTCCTCCGAGGCGTTGCACATTATGCCTGGCAGTACACCCCGACGGGGCGCACTGCAAATTAAATATTAGCCACCCTGAAACGCTGAGGAGCATGGATACCATGCGATCACGAGAGAAATCACAGGTAAGTGTGATATGAAACAATCAGGAGGATCGCAGTAAGATCGGACTGTATTTACTGTAGATCTAGGGTAGTATTTCGTGTACTTATATCGCCTGCCTTCCCTGATGGGAGGCAGACTTACTTTCCTACATAGCATAGACAATAAACCGCAGATTCAGCTGGTTCTGATTGTGTTGTGCCCTCGGAAATGTTTTAAAGTCCTCATCATTTATCTAATCTACTACACAGGCTACCTACGCTTGAGTCTACTCGCTAGGAAGCCTTACAGGACGCTCACACCTTACCAGAAATACATCCCCACCTACAAAGGGAATCAAACCCTTGACATTGGACATCCCTTCCATTGAGTATAATATTCTCGTGAGTGGGATAGTCACAGTCCAGTCTAAAAAAAGCAGGACAGCCACACATACAATTGATTCCATTTAGATAAGTTGTGATAATGTACTAGTAAGCCCAATTTGATCCACAAGCGAAATCTGAGAAATCGAGCTGTGTCTCATGTTTGCCTGCAATCCAGATAGTGCTGGGTCTGTAAAGGCCCAACCTATGCAGCACGGGAATCCAAAGCACAAGTTCGTTCTCTTCTCCGCATAACCAGCCATCATTATCGATCAAGGATTGGTCGGTAAGTTGATTCTTGATATTTTCGGTTACGGTCTTCACCATATGAATTGTGCTGTTGGCTGAGGCTGATGCAGTATGCTGTCCATCTGGTGAGAATGCAACCGATGTGACCGAAGAGGTGTGTCCAATGACCGAGCCCGCTACGATCTGTCGTGCTGCGGCATTCCACACCCGAATCGTGCCATCAGAAGAGGCCGATGCGATACACTCCCCATCTGGAGAGAATGCAACAGATGTGACAGAACCGGTGTGTCCGGCAAATGGGCCCACTACGATCTGTCCTGTTGTGGCATCCCACACCCGAATCGTGCTATCAGTGGAGGCCGATGCGATACACTCCCCGTCTGGTGAGAATGCAACACATGTGACCCAACTGGTGTGTCCGATAAATGGGCCTGCTACGATCCGTCCTGTTGTGGCATCCCACACCCGAATCGTGCGATCATCCGAGGCCGATGCGATACGCTCCCCGTCTGGTGAGAATGTAACACATGTGACCCAAGTGGTGTGTCCGATAAACGGGCCTGCTACGATCTGTCCTGTAGTGGCATTCCACACCCGAATCGTGTGATCATCCGAGGCCGATGCGATACGCTCCCCGTCTGGTGAGAATGCAACCGATCTGATCGAACTGGTGTGTCCGGTAAATGGGCCCGCTACGACCTGTCCTGTTGTCGCATGCCACACCCGAATCGTGCGATCAGGAGAGGCCGATGCGATACGCTCACCGTCTGGTGAGAATGCAACAGATGTGACCGAAGAGGTGTGTCCGGTAAATGGGCCTGCTACAATCTGTCCTGTTGTGGCATCCCACACTCGAATCGTGCGATCACCCGAGGCCGATGCGATACGCTCCCCGTCTGGTGAGAATGCAACAGATCTGACCAAACTGGTGTGTCCGGTAAACGGGTCCGCTCCAATCTGTCCGGTTGTGGCATCCCACAACCAAATCATGCCATCAGAAGAGGCTGATGCGATACGCTCCCCATCTGGTGAGAATGCAACACACGTGACCCAACCAGTGTGTCCGGTAAATGGGCCCACTACGATCTGTCCTGTTGTGGCATCCCACACCCGAATCGTGCGATCAGAAGAGGCTGATACGATACGCTCTCCGTCTGGTGAGAATGCAACAGATCTGACCGAATCAGTGTGTCCGGTAAACGGGCCCGCCACGATCTGTCCTGTTGTGGCATCCCACACCCGAATCGTGCAATCATTCGAGGCTGATGCAATACGCTCCCCATCTGGTGAGAATACAACAGATCTGACCAAACCGGTGTGTCCGGTAAACGGGCCAGCTACGATCTGTCCTGTTGTGGCATCCCACACCCAAATCGTACGATCATCCGAGGCCGATACGATACGCACCCCGTCCCCATCTGGTGAGAATGCCACAGATATGACCAAACAGGTGTGTCCGGAAAACAGGCCCGCTACGATCTGTCCTGTTGTGGTATCCCACACCCGAATCGTGCCATCAGTGGAGGCCGATGCGATACGCTCCCCGTCTGGTGAGAATGCAACAGATCTGACTGAACTTGTGTGTCTGGTAAACGGGCCCGCTACGATCTGTCCTGTTGTAGTACCCCACACCCGAATCGTGCGATCACGAGAGGCCGATGCGATACGCTCCCCATCTGGTGAGAATGCGACAGATATGACCCAATCGGTGTGTCCGGTAAACGCGCGTACTACGATCTGTCCTGTTGTGGCATCCCACACCCGAATCGTGCGATCATAAGAGGCCGATGCGATACGCTCCCCGTCTGGTGAGAATGCAATAGATGTGACCGAATCGGTGTGTCCGGTAAACGGGCCAGCTACGATCTGTCCTGTTGTGGCATCCCACACCCGAATTGTGTAACGATCCGAGGCTGATGCGATACGCTCCCCGTCCGGCGAGAATGCAACACAATTGTAAATGTCATGTGCCTTAATCGTCAATTCCAATGCGGGCCAATGCGACAACTGCCCACGTTCCAACCTCAATCTCCGAGGAAAATGGGGAAGGTATTGACGAAGGATCTGGGAAGACGCTGGCGCGAAAGGCAGGGCAGAGACGTAGATATGTGGTGCACTTCGAGCCACTGCCATCCCGAAATACCGCACGAATGAAGATCCATCCTTCACCAATCCTAACAAATTCTTCACTTCCGTTTGTGATCGCTATTGCGAATTCACGCACAAGTCAACTACATGTCATATTCAATTATGCGGTGTACATACCTCTCGCCGCAACCATACCAACAGGGATGACAATGCTCGTGAAGCAACGCTGACACTCTTCTTGACACTAAGCACTTCCAGCCAAAACAAAAACTTTGTTTCGAAGAGCAATCGAATCTTTTTGAGGATATCCTGATCGAAGGCAAGGCTGTATAAATGATCCCCCCAGTGAATGCAAGCATATGGTAGAGCAATCGGAATACATTTGGCGATTCGAGATTCTAAGTCTGGGACGTCGCTGTTGGCGAGATATGATGACTCGAGTTTGCAGATGTTGAATTTGAGGCCATCGAGCATTAATCCAAGGCAGGAATGTGTCAACTGATGGTGGGCATCCGCAAGGTCAACATAAAACACCTTGCTCGTCTTGCTCGTCAGAAAGTCGCGAAATGAGGTGTGGAGGGGACGGACGAGGCCTGTTTGATCATGTGAAGTGACGTTACTCAGCAGCGAGCCGAGGTACCGGACAATTCTGCGGACCAGATTGGAATCTTCGGGGTGAACAAATGGTGCATGCTGTCGCAGAGCGATCAAAGAATTGATGGAGAGAGGTTCGATCGCAGCAAAAAGCTGTCCCATGATGGTCCGAAACAGACCCTGGGCTTCATCTGAATTGAAGTATCCTTGGAGCACTTCTTCGTACAAGTTATCCAGCGGACCTGAACCAATGAGACCTCGAGAGGATCCCAACAGGCGCTGTACACACTCGTTGGGGCCAAGGCCAAGACTGGCAGGGCTGTTTATGAATCCACATGCAACGGCCGCCCACTGAAACAAGCCCTCTGATGCCTGCACTAGTTTGCTACCATGCGCTTTGAACACATCCTCGCGGAGCTCGCTCTGAATATACAAGCCAATATCTTGTTCCGTATCGGCAGCTAGTTGGGGGTCATCCATATACAGAATACGGCCAGACCGGGTGTTGGCGAATGCATGTTTGATGTGATCCTCCGACCTCGAGGTGATGAGTATGCGAAGGTTTGACGGAAGGTCGATGACACGTTGGGCAAGAAACGTGTGCAGTCCGTTGTCACCAATTGTGAGACCACTCTCATCCAACGCATCGATGATGACGAGAATTGGATCAACGAGTGATAGGTTCTCGAGTGGTTCAAGGAGGAGCCGATTAAAAAGTCTACGAGGATCTCGGGTAGTGCCAAAAGACGAATCACTTGCAATGGCCCTCGTGAGGGCGAGCTTGAACGGAGGATAGCGATCGGAGAGGTCACGGGCAAGCGTCGTAAAGAAATGATAAGCCTCGTCCTTGGACTCCTTGGTTTTCTCCTTCCGCACAAAAGTAACATAGGAACCGAGATACGTCTTGTCGAAGTGAAGTGCGATCTCGTGCGCAATTGAGGACTTTCCCGTGCCTGCCTTGCCAAGGAGAATGAGGCCACGTTCGGATTCGGGATTCTCGACCCACTTGACGATGTGGTCCAAGAAATGTTTGCGTGTTTCTGGATGACAGCCCTTCCTATCGTGGAATCGCCATCCTCCCAAAACAGGGATTTTCCCGATTATTGCACTCAATTCTGCTTTGGTCTTGTCAAACTGATGATCGATGGCTTGGTTACTGTCAGGATGACGCACCAGCTTCCGATGCTTGATTCGACATATCTGTTACCTGTGTCCTCACTTCATTTCGGATTTCAGGGACAGCAGCGCCAGCGGTGACAGCAACATGTGTGGGGAATTTTCGTCGTAGTTCTCGTAGTCGGTCGACGGTCTCACGGAGGCGTTCGACATTTTTCAAAGCCTGCTGTCCTGCAAATCATATGTTGATAATGAGAAACGAGAGAGGTCAAGACGACGTACCAACTTGTACATGCTTTGTCGCAAGCGGTCCGGTAAACGCGTACGATTTGATAAAATTGGCACATTCGGAGACGCAATGTAGCATCTCATTGAGCATCTTTGCTTGCGTAGACGCCGGCTGGACGTTCTTCAAAACATCCCCCTCATTCGCAAATTCAAACGTATCCAGTATCACCTTAAATGATCTCCGGACGTTATCGTCATCCCGTAACCGGTCCACCGAACTCTGTCAGTGAGCCAAGAAACAAAGGGTGAATGCTCCATATCACCCAACAAGGCAAGGACGCGTACCTTGGGAATATTGGAGAGGTCAGTCCATGCCGAGCTGGCACGCTAAGAGGTAGCAATTAGCTCTATGAATAGTAGAGAATAACAGGTATGGAACATACTTCTTTGGCGATTGGATTGACGGTGTCCATCACCTGCTTCATAAGATTAACGGCACATTCCCATGTTGTCACAGCATCCATAGCTTCCTCAGCGCGATCGGGATGACGTGACATCCCCGTCTGGCTGTCCGGCACCGTTCCCACAGGAATGCCGCTGTCAACGAGAGGATCACCCATCCTGGAAGAATCAGATATAGCTGTCGTGGGTTGCGCGGTTTCGGCGTCAGCTTGGACAATAGGACCCGTAACGCCTCCTTCGGGAACAGGGTTGTCCAGTGTGAGATTCGGGGTGTTGGCCATCGCCGTCCGAGAGGAACTCGCGTTTGATGAAAATGTGATCTTTAAGATTGTGGCCGGCTTCTTTTTCTGTCTAGAATGTCCATCCTCATAGCCGAAAACAATGTCGAGTGCTACATGTAGGGTTGCTCAGCGAGAATCATGAGTAAAAATTCCAAAAAATCATGAGACGAACCGCGAGGTGGTTCACAGGCTATCCTTTGACTTCCCACAAGGATGTCATTCAATTTGGTCCTTTCCGCATACAGAGATACGGTGATATCAGAGTGCGGTTGTGGAATGCTGCTGGAGACTCAGCCATAACTAGAAATAAAATATGGCAATTCCTCACAAAGCATCGAGAATCTCGTTCCATTCTACCTGGTTCTCCATTCTCTGCACCGATCGCGTCCGCATCGTTGTCGCCCCGTAAGTCACAGTGACATAAAAATTTCCTTTCCTCCAGAGGAGGGTCTTGAGACTCGGAAGGTTGTCCGCTCGGACGACTAGCAGGGGAAAGACATTTAGTACCTGTCAGAGCATGACCCCACAAAGGTAGTACGTACCAGTGACCCGGAGCGGATAGGAGCCTGGTTGTGTTGAGGTGACCTGAGCGCGGTTGCTCTGTCTCATATTGGAGATTTGAGAACCTGAGCTATAGTAATAATTAACAACGGGAGACATCTGGATAGGCGACTTTGGCATACGGATTCGGGGTCATCCGGGTAGCTTTTGGAAAGAGTAAGAGAATGGGTGGGTTGAGGGTTGTTGAGCCTTAGATATCCATCTGGCACGTTCTCTGCGCCCTCTCACGCTCAGCGCTAGCGGCAGGGTCACCGTATAGCCGAACCCTAAAGCGGGAGTTCACGGTCGTAAGCGTGAATCGCTGATGAACAGGGTTGACTTGGCACGAGCCTCAGCGTTCAGCGACGCCGCGTTTTCTTTTCTTCTTTAACTTCTTTGGTTTGATGCTAGAAGATGAAGTGATGGGGGTTGTGTTGGCGGTGTCATTGACCGAGGGTAAATCCTTCTTTCGCCGTGGCCTTTCTTGGCCTGGGAAATGCCATCGAATCATCGATAGGCCACGTGCTAGACGTTGACGTCACTGACCAGTCTCAGCGAACCGGCCAGATTTCCTATCCCCCCTGCAATAAATGCTTATTTTACTGGTGATAACTACTATCTCCATCTGATGTAGTAGAGACAAAGCACGAAGTCAGGTCACGGCGAACACGCTGTTTCGCCAACAACATGACATTGTCCGAACTTATGAAGGCAGTCAGTCACCAAGAAATGCAGGAGAGAGAAATTATAGTACAACGAAGATAAGCTGTTCGGGCTGCTTAGTGTTCCAATATGTTGTGTTGAGACATTGCAATCCACCGATTAGCTCCATTACTCTAGCACTGAATCGAACATCGAAGGATCCACTAACCGCAGGCTGATGGATGGCCTGCTACTTGTCGTTCATTGAGAAATGCTTCCCAAACGTCGCTTCCTCTCCCTTTCCACACTTTCGAAAACTCACCCACATTCGTATGTGCGTACATACAGTGCGGATGTGGTACAGTGTACTGGACCACTACCTACTAGTACAAAGACTTCCACCGACCCCCCGTCGCGTCGTGAACACGTGTAACACATGATGCCCCTGCTCATCCTCGTCTATGGTTAAAATAAAACTTCACGGGCAACCGTGGCGGAAGGATGTACAAAATGATGCGCTATATTCGCCCATACGCACCAACCCAGGATTCGTTTGGGCACCCTTCGGTGCTATCAATTACGACCGTGTCGACTCGAAATAATTGCAAGGTGTTGATGTAGAATGTTCCGGGAATGCTGTACGCCACGCACCTTGAAAGCATCACGAACTGGGGCAATCGACTCATAGAGGTACTCGATTTTGTTGGTGAATCCGATCGCGTGATAGAGAAGGTTCGCAACTCGACAAAGACAACGAGGCCGAGACAACAAGGTGACGCGTGATAGGTTTCGAAGCTGCAAAAAAATATCCAACGTGGAGGAAATCACCAAAAAGAAATTGTTTTTTTCTAAGTAGGGAGATCAAACGTCTACGATGGCGGATGGGAACACGCACCGAGATGATGCTTTCCACCCTTCCTTTTACATCGAAGGAGTACGCCGGAGAGACTGCCGAGTTCCTCTGCGCTGACACCTACGCCTACATGCGCCGTGGCCTCTGTACCACCCTCCTGAATACCTTCACGACAATCGTTATTCCCACTCTCGTTGTCGACGGGAGGACGGGAGGTAGAGGAGGGTCGAGCGCATATATGTCATACGCAGTACTCTTACGGTGTATATTCACCCACGAGGCCCAATCGTCGCGAAATCTTGACCCTTGAAAAAGGCTTGATTTCACCTTAAAATGAACAAAAAGGAAAAAGATGTGAGTTTCAGTGTTGCAGAGAGAACCGCCAAAAAGAAAACGCACAGCAGTTGAAGCTCTTATTAGCCAGAGCCCGACATCATAGTCAAACTCTCCGAACTTGACATCACCGTAGTAGTCCGCCGGAACGCTGCTGTCTGCTGCTACGGGAGGTGTGCTAGCGGCTAGTGCCTCATTGCGGTACAATATCCCGACAACAGCACTGGCAGCCTCAGCGTTCAGTGACGCTGCGTTTTCATTTCTAGACTTTTTCTGATATCTTCTTTGATTTTAGAGGATGAAGCGATGGGAGTTGTTGGCGGTGCCATTGACTGAGGGTACAGAAAAATCCTTCCTCGCCACTGGCCCGGGAATGCCCGTGGAAAACCACGTGCCAGCTCGGCCAGCGGGCCAGATTTCCTCTCTCTGCAATAAATGTTTATTTCACTCGCCTGCTTCACTTCTTGAATCAAACCTATTACCATGGTGGTGGTAAATGGAGGTAATACATTGGTCATAGTAAGAAGTTGCATCTGATGTAGTAGGGATGAAGCACAAAGTCAGGCCAGGCGATAAGGTTGTTTCGCCAACAGAGGGCCACATGACAATCGTACGAACCCATGAAGGCAGTCAGAAATTATAGTTAGAGATATGAGGAAGGGTGTGGTAGTCGTCAAGGTGCAACGTGCGAATACAGTACGACGTAGATAAGCTGTTCGAGCTGGTTAGTATTGCGATATGGGTAGTAGTTGTGTCGAGACGTACTTCGATCCACCAATTAGCTCCATTACTCCAGCACCTACTAGTACAGAGCCGGATGCTCATCGAATATCGAGGGGTCCACCAACCGCAGGCTGACGGGATGGCCTGCTACTTGTCGTACATTGAGAAATCTGGTACATGCGTCCCGAACATCGCTTCCTCCAAAATATCCAATCTCCTCAAGGTTCGGAAGGAGCTCCAGTGGTGGCCCCCAATCGTCAGATGCCAGTGGTATGGAACCGAAGAATTTTCCCACGAGATTATCTTGCACACGAATGACCTTCGCGTTGGTGAACGGCCTAAGAAGCTCACGCCATCGCATTTGCTCGGAATTGTTGTGCCAATCTGCCAGTGATGATTGGTAGCTGAATGTGACTTGCTCGACAACAGAAAGTATGGGTGAGAGTGAACCGAAAAGTTGTGCCGCAGACGCAACCTGCCAGTCAATATATTTCCAGAAGATCTTCAACAGCAAGGGAGTGCCCGAGTCGCAAGGGACCGCATATAAAGAAACGTAAAGCGGACGGAAAGTTACGTGGATAGCGTTAAATGTGAGGTTCTTGGATGTTTGCATGAACTGCAAGAGGTGCGGAGCAGTAAAGGAGGAGTGATCAAAAAGATAGACTTGAAGAGTGTTGAGCGAAGGGGCGCTGATGTGAGCAACAAGACTTTCCAAATAGTCGGCCACACCTTGGAATTCAAACCGTTGTAGTTTCGGAAGTATGATCGCGTCCAGGGTCTGGTACGACCGCCTTTCAATATCGAGGTTGCGATAACTTGGGGGGGTAATGCCAGTGAATACAATAGACAGCTTCTCCAGCTGGGCCATAAGGGAAAGCCGGGTGAGTATATAACTTGTCGGGAAATAAGCGAATTCGGGGATATCGAGAAGGGAGAGTGTGACAAGGCCGGCAGCAGCGCTAGTAAGTAAGTGTGATCCAATTGTAACGGAAGCCTCCAAAAGTCTGAGATGACGTAGATTGGGAGCTTGAAATGTTACAGGTAACCCCACTTCCGAGATGACCGGAGAACTGATATACATGCGTTCCAGAATTGGGAATCGTTCATCCATAGCTTTGACCAACTTGTCCACATTTCGGAGAATCCGAAAGTAAATGCGACGAACGCGATCGTGGTGCGAAAGTGCGAGCAATATACCCGATTCATCTTCTGCTGTCATCTGCTGCAGGTCCAAAGCGTGATAATAGATGGTGAGTGGTAAATGTGCCAGTGGTGAATATGCAAGCATGTCCGCCACAGGCACGCCATTGGTGCACAGGAGATGAAGGTCGAGCCAGGATGGTGATCCAAGGATAATATTTCGCCACAGTCTACAAACATGTGCCAGTTTGTACCACCAGGACCGAGCAACGGGCCAGGTCATCCCATTTCCTTCGTCTTGATCTGCGGGCCGATAAAGATGAAATACGTTGAGAAGTATGTCGTCGTTTAGGATATGGATGGGTGAGTATCGTCTATTTCTGTTGAGCCCTATTAATTCGCAAGGTTATGAACAGATCAGAGAAAACAACTTGAAGTACTTAGAACTCACGACTGCTGAGCCTTTTAATGAGAGGATAGGTCATGGCCGAGCTGCAACCAGTCATGTTTAGAGAGGTGGTAAGTGGGAATGAAGAGTGCTTAGTAGTGAAGAGGTTCAAGGGTCGGAGTAACTGGGCGCCGAGCTTTATCCGTCCCAACTTCGTATACTCGTTCTAACTCCCCACAACGGCCAGGCGCATTCTTTATCACCACTCCCATCATATAGAATGTTGCTCCTTCCATCTATATCAATGGAAGGCCTACTTGGCCGCTCGACTACTCTTCTGGCACAGTCGTTCCACAATACAATCCTCCCGACGCCCGTCGCTGCACCAATGCGACGTTTAATATACCTATTTCTTCGTTCAGAACAATAAAGTAGACTTGGGCTTGAACCTGATCCAAGCTGTAGCGGGTAACTTGAACTGCGGAAGGGCTGTTGGGTGCGCTCACTGAGGCCCCCGTCGATATACGTTCGCATCAAGGGTGGGCATCGCACGTCTGACAAACATTGAGTGTAAGCTTGGTTACGGCGCTTCCAGGGACCAAACATCAGCCCGCGCTACATTTTATCCCGAGAATTTGGCAAAGCGGCGGGCCGCGAATGCGGACACGGTGTACTGTACTTGTTCCTACGCGTGAGCTCGCCAAACCCACTTTTTTCTCACAGTAACGTATAACATCTAGGAAGCAGCGCAGATGAATGGCCCCGACCCAGCGTGGAGGGTCGGTGACAGCACTGGCATCAGGAACGAAGATGTCAACCTGAAAGGATTTGGACCTGTTAGAGGATGAAGCTCGATGAAGCGATGGGCGCTGTTCGCGGTATCATTGACAAATCTCCCTCACCAGTGGTGGCCTTTTCGGCCCGAGAACACCGTAGAAAGTCACGTGCCAGACTTTGACCAGGCAAGCGGGGCCAGATTTCCAAACTCTCTGCAAGAAATGCTGATAGTTTACTCGCCGCTTCACTTCTTAAAGGAAGACAATAATACGTTGAGGATAGCTAATGTAGTAGGCACGAAGCACGAAGTCAGGTCAGGTGAAAAGATTGTTTCGCCGACAGGGGCCACATTACATTAGGGCTTAGGGGTCGGAGTAACCGGGCTTTGCCCATAATGGGACGTCCCTTTCCACTTTCGAAAACTCACTGGCACCCACGCACTGTGCCAGGCCAATACTGGACCTCACCGGTCTCATCACTTACTACTGTCCACCGACGCCCTCGTGATCACGTGTAACACACAACGCCAGTGTATATTTGTGCGAACTTCTCTTGTATCCTATACCATCGAGATGGACACCCGTACCCATCCTTGCCGATGGTCAAAAGGCAACTTCATAGGCAACCGTGATGGAAGGATGCACAACAAAATGATGCGCTATATTCGCCCATACGCACCACGATAGCGTTCGTTTCAGTTGGGCACCCCCTTCGGTGCAATCACTTACGACCGTGACGACTCGGAATAGTTTCATGATTCCTACTTAGGAGTGCTGTACGCTCGAAATAATCACGAACTAGGGCAATTGACTCATCGAGGTACTCGATTTTGTTGGTGAATCCGATCGCGTGATAGAGAAGGTTCCCAACTCGACAAAGCCGAGCGAAAAGTCCTAACATGGGCGATCCGCGTTAGGGCTTCTTTCTGAAAGCGACTGTGAATGTCTTTGGGAAGAAGTTTGGTGCTTCCTCGAAATCGACGATCGAATTTTCTAAGGAAAGTTCGTGGCAAAATGGGAAGCGAATATTCGCGTCCCGGAGGCAATCAATCACTTTCTCTCCAAATAGTTGTAAGCGCATATAAAGGGTTCAGTTGGACACGGAGGGTATTAACAGTATATTGTCTCTCTTCATCATCCTAGTCCTGCCAATGGATGTTCAGTGTGTCGGATGTCAGCGAACATTCAAGAACCAGAAAGGGATGTCGTTGCATCGCAGACACTGTGTCCTGCTAGACGAGCTATTCGCACAGCTCAGTCTCGCGCTCCGCGAGAAAAGGGAAGCCTCAAAGCTGGCGCGCCGGCAGGGGAGTGACGTTGGCGAGGAGCGACAATCCGACCGTAACAAACAAGAGAATGATAACAAAGTCGTAAGTCGTTACTGATGCATCAATATCTACTACAAATTTATACGTTGCACAGAAGCCCAATGGCGTCACAGCGCCAGGACCGGAAGACTCGTTTATACCCCAACCAAAGTCGTCTGGTCCGAGTCGTGTTCGACGGGCTCCAAGTCAACGCGTTCCCTCCCCCAACTCCCATACCATCCCCTATCGCGAGATGGAGCCGAAGGACGTTGGCATGTACTGCGTCTATTCATCTAATTTTTTGCACATTTTACTCATGAACCTATGAAGGAACAAGAAGCGTAATCGGGTGAGGCTGGAGCACTGATCGCCTCAGACGGTGGTCGTACCGTCGATGCCTGGACCACCACAACCAGCCCTTGCAGACCGTTACTTTTATTTCTGTGTTTCTCCGATTGTGAAAATTGTGACGCTGTAGCCTAGTAGTGGATAGTCACGACCGCGCTACCTCACCAGCTCGTTCTTGGCGGTCTGGCATTGGCTCTAGCTACGGAAATACTCGTCGCAATACTTGATACTACCAGCATGTGACTGTTAAATCCGGGCAAGCCACTAGTAAGGAATTTGGATGAGCGGCGAAGAAACCGCGAGATGAAAGATGAGTTGGATAGGATTTTGGGTGGGTCTGGTCCTGCGAAGTGGGGAGTGAGTAGCGCTTCCGCAAATTTGAGGATACAATTTTCTCGGTTTTCGGGCGAATCAGGCAGCCTGTAGTGCTCGAGTCCCAGGGATACGAGACAATTGGCGCGCTGAAAATGAGCTCGAGGAAATAAATGATACAGAAAGAAGACTTGAGATTGAATCCGGGACTTTACGGACCTGAGTCCGCTTGATATGGCGCCGCCCGGGTCCTGCAGAACACTTGCACATCGCAACACAGAAGCCGCGGCAGGTCTAGTAACCGGAAGACACTGGCATGTAACCAGATCTAGGGCTAGGTGTCAGTGTGCTCAATCCAAAGCAGTCAATAAGGTCTCGAACTCGGACAATCTGAAAGCGAAAATGGTTCGACTCTCGAGGGGACGCGCCGGCACTCGGATGTCCGCGGACCGCATCCGGCTCTTCCCTTCACGTTCGGAGACCCACAACTCGTCTGCCCTTTCCCGTGACATACTTACAGCACCACTGGCACCCTGCATAAACTCCACATTGATAAGAACCAAGTTGCGTATGGACCTACGCATTGACAGCTACATTTCTCGAATGTTTGGTCCAGTGGGCGCGGAGCAGTACATCACCCACCTTTTGAGGGGGGGTTCGACTACCGATCCCTCAAGTCCACTAACTCTCCGCAATGGCCAGGCGCATTCTTTATTACCAACGTTATACAGCATGTCTCCCCTTCTATCTGTATTAATGGATTACCTGCCTGGCTGCTCGACTATCACATTCGCCCTTCTGGCACCGTCGTTCCACAATACTTTTGGCGCCCTCGTCGCTACACCAATGCGACGTTTAATATGCCTATCTTCTTTGTTCACAATAATATGGTAAATTTGTGCTTGAACCTGATCCATGGCCCGCAGCGGGTGACCGTGGGATTCTATTGGGTGCGCACAATGCGGCCCCAATCGGGGGACTGCTCCGTGATGGACGTTCGCATCAAGGTGGGCACTTTCCCATCTCGCATTTCTGACAAAACATCGAGCGTCTTAATTTTCCCATCCCAGTGGCCTGGTTACGACGACTGGAACAGAGAAATCATGACCAGGGACCAAACACCAGCCCGCGCTATGATTTCCCTCGAGACATTGGTAAAACGGGTCGCAAATGCGGTGTGCCTGTTCCTAGACGTGAGCCACGCCAAACCCCCAGTTTGCTTCTCATGGAAACGTGATATTTAACCATGAGGTAGGAACCAGCAAAGATGAATGGCCGCCATCCAGCGTGGAGGGTCGGTGGCAGCACCGGGATCAGGGAAGGAAGATGTCAACCTGATAGGATTGGTCCAAGTCGCCCAGGGAACCTGGCAGCCCATTCTCCAACTCAATCGTTTTATCTGGAACCATCAACTTGAGCATCTGTGCGCCTCGGGCTAGGTGCTATGTGATACGGCCTCAATAACCCTAATCTCATAATCTGCTGCCAATTGCCCCGCCAACAGTACTGGCAGCCTCAGCGTTCAGCGACTCTCGCGTTTTCTTTTCGAGACTTTTCTGATTTGCTTCTTTAACTTTTTTGGTTGATGTTAGAGGATGAAGCGATGGGCGCTGTTGGCGGTGTCATTGACAGAGGGCAAATCCTTCCCTCGCCAGGTGGCCTTTTTGGCCGGAGAAACGCCGTGGAAAGTCACGTGCCAGACTTTGACCAGGCAAGCGGGCCAGATTTCCAATCTCTCTGCGAGAAATGCTGATAGTTTACTCGCCGCTTCACTTCTTTAAGGAAGGCAATAATACTTTGAGGATAACTAGTTGCATCTCATGTAGTAGGGACGAAGCACGAAGTCAGGTCGAACAGATGTTTCGCCAACAAGGGCCACATTACATCGTACGAACCCAAGAGGGCAGTCAGAAATTATAGTTAGAGATATGGGGAAGGGTGTGGTAGTCATCAGGATCCAATGTGAGAAAACAGTACAACGAAGAGAACCTGTTCGAGCTGCTTAATGTTGCGACATGGGTAGTTGTACTTCGATTCACCAATTAGCTCCGTAACTCCAGCACCCACTCGTACAGAGCCGGATGCTCATCGAATATCGAAGGGTCCACCAACTGCAGGTTGACGGGATGGCCTGCTACTTGTCGTTCATCGAGAAATCTGGTAAATGCGTCCCGAATACCACTTCCTCCAGAGTATCCGACCTCCTCAAGGTTCGGAAGGAGCTCCAGTGGTGGTTCTCCATCGCCAGATCGTAAGGAACGGAAGATTTTGCCGACGAGATCACCTTGGACATGAATGACCTTCGCGTTGTGGAACAGCCTAAGGAGTTCACGCCACTCGATTTGCTCGGAAGCGTTGTGCCATTCTGACGATTGTTTGTGCTCTTGGTAGCTGAATGTGACTTGCTCGACAACAGAAAGTAGGGGTGAAAGTGAACCAAACAATTGCGCCGCAGACGCAACCTGCCAGTCGAGATGTCTGCACTTGATCTGCAATTCCAAGGGAGTGTCCCACTTCCAAGGGAGGGCATATAACGAAACGGCAAACGCACTGAAAGTTACCTGGACGGCGGTAAATCTGAGGTTATCGGATGCTTGCATTAACTGCAAGAGGCGTGGGACAGTAAAGGAGAGTTGATTAAAAAGACAGACTTGAAGGCCGTTGAGAGAAGGAGCGTTAATCCGAGCAACAAGACCCTCCAAATAGATGCTCGTGCCTTTGAACACAAACCAGCGTAGGTTAAGAAGTGTGACTTGGGTCATGTCCAAGGTCTGGAGTAGCTGCCTTTCAATAACACGGTTGGGAAGACTCGGAGGAGAATGAAATCCAATGAACAGTATCTCAAGTTGGAGCATAAACGAGAGCCGGGTGAGTATATAACTTGGAGGAAAATAGGCGGATGCGGGGATATCGAGAAGTGAGAGAGTGACGAGCCCGGCGGTACTAGTTGTGAGTAAGGGTGATCCAATTGGAAGGGAAGCCGCCCACAGTCTGAGATGGCGTAGATTGGGGGCTTGGAACGTTATGGGAAGGACCACTTGCGAGTTGGCCAAAGAATTGATATACAGGCGCTCCAGAATTGGGAATTGATCATCCATAGCTGTGACGAACTTGCCGACACTTGGGAGCATCCAAAAGTCAATGTGACGCACGCGATCGCGGTACGAAAGGGCGAGTAATATACCCGATTCATCTTCTGCTGTCATCTTCCGCAGATTTGAGGCGTGATAATAGATGGTGAGTGGTAAATGTGGTGAATGTGCGAGCATGTCCGCTACAGGCACGCCATTCGTGCAGAAGAGATGAAGGTCGAGCCGGGATGGTGATCCAAGGATAATACTTCTCCACAGTCGGCAAACGTGCGCCAGTTTGTACCACCATCGTTGGCGGGGCCATGCAATGGCCGTCCCAGTTCCATCATCATATTCGTCCGGATCTGCCAGCCGATAAAGATGAAATATGTTGAGAAGTATGTCGTCGTTGAGGATACAAATAGGCGAGTATAGTATATTTCTGTTGAGATCTATTGATTCGCAAGGTTGTGATACAACTTGAAGTTGTAAACAGATCAGAGAAAAAAACGTGAAGGACTCGGATTTGGCACTCACGACTTGGCTCACGTCTGCTGAGCCTTCTGATGAGAGGACAGATTATGGCAGAGAAGCAACCAGCCATTTTCAGAGACTCGGAGGTGCCAGCGGTAGGTGTGACTGATGAGTGTTAGTGTAGAGACTCATGAGACTGATCGGAGCCATCGGATTCGGAGTAACTGGGCGCTGAGCTTTACCCAGAAATGGACGCTGGTGTTCACTTTCATTGTCGCATCGTCACGAACCGCACACCCTTTCCACACTTTTGCAACCGTGTGTCCTTCCCTTTTCTCAGGTAGGACCAATTAGACTAATATAAACGAAAGCCTAAAAAAGTCGGTTTGTATCTATGTTATATAGGAACTCATCGCCGCTGATCCGTGGCACTGATTTCAAGGTCTGTGTCCTCACCATCCCCACGCTCATAGTTACCACCCTCAGAATCACTTCCATTGGCTCCAGCAATATCCAGGTCACTTGAAACTGAAGCCTGGGCAGCACGCCTCTGAGCACTTCGCTTTGCATTCCCGAGGTATTGCTTAATCATTTCCTTAACGGGCCAATACGCAGGGAACCTTTTGGAAGTGAGGTAAGGGTACCTTTTTCGCATCTGAAAAGTGATTAGTACCATAAGAGTAGGCATCACGGCGGACATACCAGAGCATCCAGAGTCCCGAGTTTTGCGTGGCTTTGTTTTTTGTACGAACACAGTTTGTTGATTCCAATACGGGCCGAGAAGTACCTGACGTCTCTCTAAAGGGGCGAGAGTCAACTTTGAAAGGACAGTGGAGACCCCATCAGAGTTTGGGTGACAAACTTTGATGGCGACAGACGAATGTTGATGGCAAAAAAACAACTCACAAGCATGGCTTTATACTGCTCCCTCCCTTTGACGCTCCCATCCAACTCCATCGCTTTAATCAGCACAAAGCCCTTCCTTCTGTCCCCTGCCTCTCCTAAGGGCTTCTCAATGACAACGACATCTTCGACATGATTGGCTCGGTTCAAGCTCGCAAGCACCTTATCACGAGCTTGTCGAGCGTTTGCAAGCGAAGCCTCGATGGCCTTAAGTCGAGCTACAGTATTAGAAAATGAATCAGTTGTCTCATCTAAAGATTGGAAGACGTACCTTGTAATGCTGCCACCTCATCACTGGTACTATCGGCACGCGGTTCAACCTCCTGCCTGTTTGTAACTAGCATCTCAGGTGCTCCATCGTTCTCCTTTTCGACGATACTCCACTCTCGTTGTTTGGTGGGGCGAGGAGGCCTAGGCCTTGAACGGGATGCTTTTCTGGCTGGGGCCGCAGGGCCAGTAGCGGCACCCTCTTGGGCATTTTGCTCCGTGCGAAAAGCCGGATATCGTGAGGCCTCTCCTTTGCTCGTACGTATAGCTGGCATTAATGTCTAGTCGTAGAGGATTGAGTTTGGGGGATGAGGTGGGGGTAGAAGTCGAGTCCGTGACCCCGAGTTGAATCCCGAACGGCAAGGAAAATACAGCCTAGTCAATTCCGCTACTGGCGCTTATATCATACCACTTCCGCTTTTCTCTTTTGCCCGTCTTCGGGATCAACGTATGGCTCAAAAAATGAAGTGTCTCTGTCTTTTGTGGACGGAAAGTCGATCACCAAACACTCCGTCGCCATCTTCATGGACATGCATGGCCTCACATTCGTGCCCTTCAGATCCATGGAGCCCAAGGAAGCTTTTGCCGAGCATCAAAACACACCACAGGCATCTGACCGCCAGTGACCTCCCCACGGACGCCTCTGCGTTTCAATAAGGTCCTCAAAGCCACACATTTCCACGCACAGCACCAAACCTCAGCAACTTGTAGGAGCACCGCGCCCGGGATCTTCACCCCAGTCGCGGCTGCCAAAGTTTTTACCTTCGGATTCACCACTTCCCCCACACATCGCTGGCAAAATTGATGACGATATTCCACTCCCACATTCAGATCCTCTCCGCTTTCATCCCCTGTTCAACCACGCCACTGCTCGCATCGTCATTCCTCCGTCTAATCATCACTGCATCCCTCATCAGCTATTTCCTGTTCTCTGTTCTCCCGCAGAACCACCCTTGCAACCCTTCTTCCTTTACACACCTGCACGTCACGATGTATAAGCTAACCTGGATGCTCTTCGCCTTCATTTCCCTCGTCCTTCCCGTCCTCACTTCTCCAGCGCCAGTGCCGGCACTTGAAATACTTCATGAGCTGGAGAAACGCATGCTACACACAGTCAGGGCATGCGTCTATCCATCATGCTAGTTTCATGAAGCTGACGTTTTCGACCCATGGGGAACCTGGTACCGTGACCATCCGGACCTTGATAACCTCGATTGGACCTACGTCAATCGGTCGAAGCGATGTCCAAGACCCTTGGAACTGATGAAGTTAAACCCTAATTGACCACGCCCGTATACCTCTCCCACGACTTGACCGTGTAGCTCTGGAGTGCCGTAGATACGGGACTGGAAGAGATGGCGACGAACGGTACAGAAACGTTACTCGTTCTCTGGAGTCCATCCCCAACCGGTCGATAACGCACCCTCTGATGGGGCCACGTTTTGTGACCCACTCGTCGTCATCTCAAATGTTTGGTCCAGCGGGCGCGGAGCAGTACCTCAACCGCCTTTTGAAGGGGTTCGACTACCGATCACTCGAGCCACAAACAGTCCGCAATGGCCAGGCGCATTCTTTGTCACCACTCCCGCTATACAGAATGTTACTCCTTCCATCTATATCAATGGAAGGCCTGTTTGGCCGCTCGACTACCAGATTCACTCTTCTGGCACGGTCATTCCACAATACAATCCTCCCGACACCCGTCGCTACACCAATGCGACGTTTAATATGCCTATCATGATCTTCGTCCAGAACAATAGGGCAGGCTTGGGCTTGAACCTGATCCAAGCTGTAGCGGGTAGCTGCGGGAGGGCTGTTGGGTGCGCTCACTGAAGCGCCAATCGGGACCTGCTCGTCGATGTACGTTCGCATCAAGGTGAGCATTCTCCCAACTCGCACGTCTGACAAACATTGAGTGTATTGACCTGCCCTTCCAGTGGCCTGGTTACGACGACTGGTACGAACAAATCTCTTCCAGGGACCAAACATCAGCCCGCGCTACGATTTCCCTCGAGAAATTTGCAAAGCGGGTCGCGAATGCGGTGTACTATACCTTGTTCCTTCGCGTGAGCTCGCCAAACCCTTTTTTTTTTCTCACGGTAACGTATAACATTTAGGAAGCAGCCCAGATTAATAGCCGCGAACCAGCGTGGAGGGTCTGTGACAGCACCGGCATCAGGAAGGAAGATGTCAACCAGGTAGGATTGGTCCAAGTCGCCGAGGGAAGCTGGCAGCCCATTCTCCAACTCAATCGTTTTATCAGGCACTGTCAACTTGATCGTCTGTGCGCCTCGGGCTAGGTGCTATGTGACACAGCCCCAATGGCCCTAATCTCCTAATCTGCTGCCAATTGCCCCGCCAACAACACTGGCAGGCTCAGCGTTCAGCGATTCACGCGTTTTTCTTTTCGAGACTTTTCTGATTGCCTTCTTTTCTTTAACTCGTTTGGTTGATGTTAGAGGATGAAGCAATGGGCGCTGTTGGCAGTATCATTGACGGAGGGTGAATCCTTCCTCTCGCCAGCAGCCTTTTTGGCCCGGAATGCCGTAGAAAGTCACGTGCCAGCTCGCGAACGGTGCCCGATTTCCTATCTCTCTGCAATAAATGTTTATTTCACTCACCGCTTCACTTCTTAAATCAAGCTATTCCGAGTCGTGGTAGAGTGGCGATAGTAACTAGGCATCTGATGTAGTAGGGACGAGTTAAAGTCGTCCCTGTCTGCGGTGCTTGAAGAAACTCATGTGGAAGCGCAAGAAGGAAAAACAGACTCAAACTGCCACCCCATCCCCGGAGGAACAACCGGAGCGCGGCGATCACGACGATGTAACCAAACGTTCACGTCGCTCAAAGGAGATGAAAGATAAAAAAGATATCCAAGGGGCTGCTTCGTCTTCCCACTGACTCAGGTCACGCTCTCACTCGCCGAGGCACAGAAGAGATAATCATGGCCCCCGCTGTCGACGGTCCAGATCACCCTAAATTGGTCCTGTCCGTTTCCCCACTACCTATTAATGTCCACTTTGTACTAACTCGGAGATTTACTAATAGTAGACGACACGTTCGTCATGATGGATGCAAGAATGTCTGTAACTGCATGTGCTCGGGTCAGCAATCGTAGTGAGTGATGTTAGTGGTGTTATACCCACGTATTCATCGTACATGCCAGTGCGCAACACCTCCCGTAGATATCTCCGTCCGGAACAATATGTCATCATCCGTACACTTGCCATCAAAGTATTGGTTGATCCGAAAATATTCGAGACGTCGCTACAAGCAAAGTTGCAACGTACTGATCGAATCGCCTCCCAATAAGTTCACCCTTTCCTTCCAACATGGCTTGCAGCCACCGACTCTGTAAAGGAGATGCGCGTCCGGGATCCGTCAGGATCGATGTCCCATTGTCATCCTCCTCCTCTTTCCAGGACTCGCTGTTTCCGCTTCCGCCTCTGCCTCTGCCTCTTCTGCTTCTGCCTCCTCCTTTTCAATCTCCTCGTCGAGGTCGATGCCCTCATCAAGGATCGGCGGTTCGACAGCCCCGGCGTTGCGTCGCATGTACCATGCGGGTGACGGATCGAACAATTCCAACGGCGTCTTGCTAACCCCACTGTCCGCGCGCACTTTATGCCCGCGGCGGCTTCGTCTTCGGAACGCGCCCTCTTCTTCCGTGTGTCACCCACGGTCGTGCCGTTCATCTCTCCGGCGGCGCGCCTGGCTTTGAGCGCAGCAAGTACCACGGTCCGCACCGGCAAGTGAAGTGTGACGAGTAGGTCTCGTTGCAGCATCTGTCGGACGACGTCGTAGAACAATGGAACCCTGTCATTTGACTTTATCACCGCATAGAAGTGGTTTGACGAAGCTCCCGAAATGGTAGCGAGCAGCTGCGGCAGTGAAAGGATGGATGGATCAGGGAAAGCGCCTCGGAACTCTTTTGCAAGGTCGCAAGGTCTTTCGTGCTAGACGAGTCGTGAGGCTGCATAATATGATGAAGAGGTCGAGGACGTACAGAGTTTCGATTTCGTATGGTAGTAAAAAGACCGTCTTGAGACCACGGTGAACCACGTCGACATTCTTTGCTCGTCGATGATGCGCCAACCATCGTACTATAAGGTCTCGAGGTCCTAGTCCAAAAGACTCGCCACGTCTATGAGGCTATGTCCCAGAGGTGATAGATGATCAGCATAGAACAAGTAACATCATAAACAGACATACGACAACGTGACATCGACGGTTTCGAGAAACTTGATCAATTGTTCAGCGAGGAGTTTGTCCTCCTCTCGCACATTCGTCCCTCGAATCACCGCATACAGGTCCACCCATTCGCGCCCAGAACCGTCACCTCTCAATAAAAGTAAGCTCTTCCACGGTTCGAGGGAAGGTGGACGCAACGCGACGACACTAAAGTTGCGGCCCCAAGTGCCGAGGCCGTCTCTCGACCCCACCATCATCTCACCGTGTTCTGCAACTCCTCGTCATCTGCGTTGTGAAGAAGCGTATCGAGGTGGGGCGGAAGCTGTAACTCCATGGGGAGGTTGTGGATCGTGAGATGGGCGAGCAAGCGTGACTTTATGGATTCGCATAACGTTTTCATGGCTGGTGCGACAGAAGAGGCGGAAAGTGCTTGGTTCATGTACTCTTCGTAAGTCCTAGCTGAAGACGGTGAATGAGCCCGGGGCTACCTTGAAAACGATCAAAACAGGCACGTTTAAATGCAAAGTCATCCTTGACCGCACAGAGAAAATCGCACTCTTGTTTAACAAAGTTCGACAGCACCTGCTCTTGGAATCATACCGCCGTGAGCGTGAATGCGACTTGCTGGTAGATAATATCGAAATATCAACCGATGTTTCTCGAAGTTGAAGACGACGGATCTCTCACTTCATGCACGAATGCCACGTGGAACGTCTCCAGCCAAGATGACGAAGTCGGTGGTGTGTCGGCGGCGGTGGCGGCGGTTCCGTACTCCCCATCATTCTCAAAAGCCGAATTAAACTCGGCGGACGATGAAACGTCCTCGCTGCTAGACACGCGATGCTTGCGCTCCCCACGCCCGCGCACGTCCTTATGATTATTCCGATGATGGCGATGGCGATGACGATGATGATGATGATGACTCTTGAACCTCCACGTGCCGTCCGCATCGGCGCACACAGGATTGTCCGACAAAAAAGAGGTCGTCGACGGCGAGGGCGAACTTTTGGTGACACAGCACCCTCCTTGGTAACAACAACCCCGCGAGGAATTCGGCGGCGTAACCAAACAGTGCGCCACACTCGTCTTGCAGCGGCACGTCCGCCGGCATGTCGTCCAAGTGGTGGTGGTGGTGATCGTACATCTCGCTCGCACCGCCTTCGTTGGGTGGGAGTTGCGCGACCCGAGGGGGTAAGAGTGCGGTGCTGAGCGCAAGAAGGAGTGTGAGCGGTGCCGCACGGCGCGTGGACGCTGCCAGATGTACTCCCATTCGTCTTCTTGCTGCGCATGCTGCTGTATTGGGGGAAGAAGGAGCGCGTTTTTCGGGTCGTCGAGCACGCCTTCTTTGAAATTGGCTGAGCGCCACGGGTTGTCATATTGGTCGGGATCGTAGCTGACCGTCGGCCGAGGATGTGCAAGGTGGTGAGGCATGGGCCCCGGGATGAGGGTAGCCAGCGGCATATGAGGCTGCTTCCGTTGGCGGAGGAGGTGACTAAGAGAATGGCTAGGAGAGTTTCTGCCATCAGCAAGAGGGGATGACTTGTGTTGTTGTATGGAAATATTCACGGCAACGAGAAAACTCAGCACGTGAAGAAAACAATGAGGGATATAGGTGTAGATAGCATGTCTATATACGTCCCACTTAATGGCCCATGGCGGCATGACCAACTAGCCTGAGGTTTCCCCGCTTCTCTTAACCATTCATCAGGAAAACACTGCTAGCGAAGCAATAATCACGGTAAAAGCATCTAGCGTCGGCGCTTACCACGTAATTAGACTGAATTATGTCAAATTATGTCAAATTAGCAAGTGAGGTTTTACCTGATGCTTGATTGCCATGTTGCAGTCCAGAAGGCGCAAGCAGGGAAAATCGAAAAACGTAAGTTCACACTGTACCAGAAATACATCCCCACCTACAAAGGGAATCAAACCCTTGACATTGGACATCTCTTCCATTGAGTATAATATTCTCGTCAGGGGGATAGTCACGGTCGAGTCTGAAAAAAGCAGGACAACTGTCAAGCGACATACAATTGATTCTATTTAAATAAATTATGATTAGCCCAATTTGATCCATAAGCAAAGTTTGAGAAATCGAGCCGTGTCTCATGTTTGCCTGCAATCCAGATAGTGCTGGGTCTGTAAAGGCCCAACCTATGCAGCGCGGGAATCCAAAGCACAAGTTCGTTCTCTTCTCCACATAACCAACCATCATTATTGATCAAGGATTGGTCCGTAAGTTGACTCTTGATATCTTCGGTTGCGGTCTTCACCACATCAATTGTGCCGTTGGCTGAGGCTGATGCAGTATGCTGTCCATCTGATGAGAATGCAACCGATGTGGCCGAACCGGTGTGTCCAATAACCGAGCCCGCTACGTTCTGTCGTGTTGCGGCATCCCACACCCGAATTGTGCGATCATCCGAGGCTGATGCAATACGCTCCCCGTCTGGTGAGAATGCAACAGATGTGACCGAATTGGTGTGTCCGGTAAACGGGCCCGCTATA
>QLPA01000404.1:0-37185 GCA_003313945.1 Lactifluus pinguis
TTGAACAAATGCCCCAATGGCGCGAAGGGGATGGATAGAAAGGTAACCCGGCGCACTGGCGCCCGCAGTTAACAACGTTTCGTTCCCGCCCGCCTGCGACAGAAATAGTCCAGGGCCGATTGTCGTGTCGTGGTCGAATGTTCTGTCTTGCTAGGGCAAATGCCATCCGCGGCGGCATCCACCGCACCCGAACACGCACCCGCAAAACCGGTACCTACTAGCATCCCGCCGCCGGTCTGTAAAAAAACAAAAACACAAAAACCCCTTTTCTCTGGTTCAATTTACCTCCTGTCTCACACACACCCTACACGCAAACGGACTTCTTTCCGCCCCCTGCGAAGTCCGCCGCGAGGCTTGACACAGGCAAGCCGCCATTTATCTGCAAAATTGGGCTTAGTTTGTCGGAAAGATACGTTTTGTCTACCCTCTCATTACTCTCGGAGTTTGCGTGATCGTGATTTATTTCCCATGGATGTGTCACCTTCAATTTTTAAGAGCCGAGGAGAGGGAAGGGAAAGAGAGATAGAGCGAGAGAAAGTAAGGGTTAAGCCAATGGGACGACGACTTCTTTCGGAAAAAAAAAAGAATTTGTGGAACATTGAGCGGAGTGTGTTTGCCGAGTATCCCCCTCCTCAGGTCAGCGTTACTTCTATGTAGAAACATTGTCGTTGGAGGGGAGTGGAGTGGAGGGGTGGTATCGGTTGCCACGGGCATTTCAGTGTTCTTTTTTTTTTTTTCCCGTATATCTGCGTGGCCCCCAAGCGCAACCACATCTCGCTAGTCCTTTACACACAAAGCCAAAGATATCACGTTTCAACCATCAAAATATATGAATTCAATTTCAAGATTCTCCCGAGCGAAGGTTCTGCTCTGGAACATTACAAATTAGGGACGAGAGGGGGTGGTCAGGGGGGAACAGGGGGGAAAAGGGAGATAGAGCGCTCTAATACTATTGGGAAAGAAGCGGTCCGGGAAAAAAAAAAGTTTTGTTTTTGTTTTTCGTTTCGTTTCCAGCGACTCGGACATTGTATATACCGACAAATTCTCAAAAGTCAATTAAGTGCTATGGGTCCCATCATCCCAGCGCAGCACGTACTGACACTGACTGAGACAGGGCAGGCACGTTTAAGTAAGTATATTAGGGTTCATTAAACAGGTTTTGGTTGATTGTGCAAGGAATGTCCATATGGTGTTTTATGGTTCAAAGTTTTCCGACATGTTGCTGTGTGGGTGGAGCCACTGATAGGGCCGAGCACTGCGCAAGGAGACGAAGGAGGGGGGAGGGATTGGCACATCAGAAGATTTACCGTTGATACGGACAAATCCAATTAAACTGGGCGAGAAATAAGCTATGCATAAGCGCTCTCTGGGTGCCAGTGACCCATTCCCCTCCCCTGCGGAATTGCACCGGACAAAAGGATGGGGGACCTGTGGCACAGAGAGGTGTTGAGCGGCGGCGGCCTGAGAGGACGTTTTGTAAGCTCCGACTTGTACCGTACCGTGGAAGACGGGGGAAGGGGGCGAGGGGGACACTAAGAATAGAAATAAATCCCCTTCCCAAAAAAAAAAATTCTCAAATAACGCAAAAAAAAAAGCGGGCAGATGGGAGAGGAGGGGGAGACAACGGGGGGTTGGAGTTTGAAGGGGAAGCCAGACGACTTTGGGGGGTGTCGGAGAAGGAAAGGAACTGTCATACTGTATAACGCAGGGCGCAAGGGCGATCATGCGCCACCGTGGGCAAGGGGAGTAAGAAGCGATAAAAAGAGTTGGGAGGGGGGGTTTCAGTACAAGTGNNNGGGAAGCAAAACCGGGCGAGGGTTGAGACAGCGGTCCAATCATCGATTCACCGATAGCGACGGGGAATGGAGAGAGTGGCGACGACGAGATGGGGAAGGTGAGGAGGGGGGGGAACATTGTGTAAACGGCTTTACGGACTGTCTGACTTGCGCGGGAAGGAAAGAGTTTGGTGAGATTATATTCATCGACTAATTCGGCGTAGACCGTATACCCGGGCGTCGGGCATGGGAAAATCTAGCTGAGAGGGTGCGAGGAGAGGGGGGAGAAAGGGCAATGCGCTAAGGTAAGCTTATCTCAACTTCTGCCCCCCCCATCTTTCGCGATCGCTTTGCCCAGGACAATTACAAGTCCCCACCCCCCGACCTTGTCTCGCTTGCATCGGCCAACAAGTGGGGCCCTTCCCTTTACTTCTTAGTCACATAGCACGTCAAAAAATAGAGCACGAAAAAGATCTATAATGCTCGCTGGCGTGTGCTATAGGTTAGTACAAATAACGTAATCATACACACTGAAGTGCGAGGTGAGGGAGGGGGATGGAAGCAAAGCAACTGAGGGCGTGGATGGTGAGGAGAGCGGTGATAATAGATCAAGAAACGAGAGAGGGAGAGAGATGATGTGTATATACGTTGATATGGGATGTGAGGGAAGAATGCGAAGCCGAAGTGATGTGGAAAAGATCATCATAGTGATTATGCAGATGAATGGGGAAACCAAGCCAAAAGACAAGCCACCACACGGGGCACATGTTTTTAGTGGGGATGAGAAGAAAAAAAAAAAGAAATTCAATCCTTTTCTCCTGACCTTCCGCAAAGGGAATGTCATCCATAATGTTGCGAGGAGGATAGCTGCGAAAACGAGGAGAAATTTTCATGACAATGGCGATGCAGATGGGAGAGAATTGCAGACGTCTATAGGAAGGAAGGAGGGGATGACGAGGGGGGGCTCAGCAGTCCGCGAAAGCTCGTGCAGCTTTGCGACCCCGGGCACGAAAGGCTGGGTGATCGCAAGGTGCTGGCAGATGATATGGGTTGACCGATGGCTTCGGACGTCCTAGCCAATCAACCGAGAAGACATCGCCCGGGGCCGTAATTTCCTTTGCTGGAAGAACGTCTTCGTCTGCCACGTAGAGAGACGAGGTGCCCCGCGAACGGGCGAGAGGCAATGGGGCCGGATCCACACCGGCAACGGCAGGGTCCTGAAGCGAACGCTTCGGCGGATGAGGTTGTCGCGACGTTGGGTTCCCAACCCAAGTGCGGACGTGCTTGGCAAGCGCGCCAATCACCGATGTCGCACAGGGGGGTTGGGTTGGTGAGGTAATCCGTTCGTCCTCACCCGAAATTGGTGTGGCGACGGACTCGGTGGCGAGGGATGTAGTGGTGCTGAGACCTCCAGCTGATTGGTAGTAGAGAGATGTGGGGGGACGCTCGGAGGAACGTGGTGTCTGAATGGGATGAGAGGGTTGGGCATGAACGGGTGATGATGCAACGGAAAGCGCGGGGGCTAATGGCCGTGACGACATCCCGGTGCTGAGAAGAACGGGTCTGGAAGTTCGACGACGTGGTGAGGGTGTACGTTCGTCGGAGGGTAAGCCAGGCGGGACATTTCTGGCCCAGGCCAAGATACCCTGATGGTTGCTGGCGGGCCAGAGGCCTAATGATGGGATGGGCTGTGAAAGGAGGGACGAATCGTGATAGTCCATGATGGAAGAAGGGGTTGTGGATGGGTTGTCTTCATTGTAACATTCGGAGGAGCAATAGACTTGATCTGAATTCTCCTGTACGACGGACGTGTCAACGAGAGGGATAGAGAGCAGTTGGGGGAGTATAAATTTACCAGGTGACGGTTGCAAGTCAAACACCATTGAGTGTCCATGTCGAAAGGGGATGATGACGATGAGGAAGAAAGAAAGATGAAGGAGAGAGGGGAGAGAGGGAATGAGAGGAGGAGCGTAGTCGGGACGAGGCGAGACACATGCCGGGTGCGAGGTTGACCTTATATTTTAGAGATATGAAAAAGAGAAGTGATAACCAAGTTGGAAAAAATGCCCAAGAACGCACTCGACTTGTGCCAGAGGTCCCGCCCCCCTACCAAATAATAAATCTCAGATCTAGGCTCAGTCCATCGAGATCGGCCTCGTCCCCCCCCCTTCTAACCTCGTTTAGCCACCATCGAGATCTGAGACCATTTAGTCCTCTTTTCTCCCCCCACCGCCCCGAGGATTTCTTTCTGCTCGAACCCATTTGCCAAGTGGAAAACTTACCGCCATAGGGCACAATGTATCCACTTCTTCTGGCACGACTAATACAACTAGGGCTTTTGTTCTTGCCGTTCGGAAATTCCGCCGCCTCATCACCATGGCCTGCTTCTCTGAGCTTAGTTAGGTCCCTATGGTCCACGGTCCCTTACACCGACATCAAGGACCGTCCCTATATTGGTCTAAGTCTAGGCTACTTGGAGATTGAGTCTGGTTCAACAGTGCCTATTTGGTCCAGGGATCCAGTAAAAGTGTCCAGCTCATCCCAGGCCGCTACACAGCTTTCAATAATAGATATCTCTTCCAACGCTAACGTGACGGCTAGGCGCGTCTTTTGTTGCGCTGTATCCAAGTCCTGCCAAATACGGATGAGAACAATGAGAAAACGGCGCGACCCTTCTCTTTCGCGAGCTGAACCCCACATGTGTCAGTTACCGTCTCCCGTGCGTGATAATAGCACACTAGACAGCTCCCCCGTACACCGACACCAAAATTCTCATCGCTACCGCCAATCCAGGCAAACAAAAGAATACTCACATCAATGTACTTGCCAACAATGGCGCTATGTAGGCCGAGAGAACCAAAGCGATCATCATTCTGCTGTCGGACGTCTAGAAGAAAAATCCGATCCAACCTCCGCGCGCACAATTCCTTGATCGTGCGAACTACCCTGTCCAACGCCTGTCGTTTCCGCATCACCGGAAACAGGCGCCCACGCGCGATGTCCCAACGCAACGGAACCGCCCAGCAGCACAATTCACAAGTTGGTGTTGAGACGGGTTGAATAATTTGATTTTTCCCATTTTCAAGGTCAGCATTGAACGATGGGGCGAGAGCACCGTACGGGCACGCACCCTGTACGCATCACCATCCTCGTCTTCTTCTTCATCAATGCCTTCGCTTCGTGTCATCGTCGGCCCTCGTTCCAGTTGAGTTTGCGCCCATGCCATGCTCCTCAATAATTGTTGCGTCTGTGCGAGCCCTAGGTTTGTGCCCTGCTGTTGCAAGGTGGCGAGCGCGATCGCGAGCCACAGTTTGTGCGAAAGAACCCCATCAGCGGTCATGTACAACGAGTTACTATTCTCATCCAGTTCGGTGTCAATCACCAGCTCCGAGTCAGTCCACCCCACGTCATACTGCCAATCGCGCAGGATCTCCATGCAGAGGCCACAACCGGCCTCATTGTTCCACCGGCGCGGTTGTGAGTCTGCCAGCGCGGCACCTGCCGCATCCCATATTTCTTCAATGGTCCATGTGAGGATATCATTGTCGTTTGCGTCGAGCATGAACCCATAGCGAACGAGTAACTCCGCATTGCTGAGTCTTGCCCCATACGTGTTGAATATCTCCTCGCCCGGCGCAATAGCGGCGTTCGCGACCATCTCGCAGGTATTTTCGGGGTCTGCCGTATTTCCCCCAAGTGCCAGCGCTTTGATGCCCTCTCGGGCATCAGCGTCGTGAGGGCATTCCGAGAGGGAACCGCAAGATGTACACACGTCGTAATCACTCTGGATAATAAGCGAATGAGCTACGTTGACACTTGAGATGGGACCGCGTGTCGTAGGTACAAACCTCCAAATGAATGGTATTGTCTTGTTGGTGATTGAAGCTGTCAAGGATAATTCAGGTCCAGAGACGTCTGTAAGACGGCCGACATTGCTCACGCATCGGCAATTGGTACCATGGCGAGGCCATGATACGCATCCACCATGAACGCACGAGAGCTGACAAGTGCACAGGCATGCAAAAACCCTGTCTTGGACGGAGATAAACCCGCGCGCTCAAGAAGCGGTGCCGCAATGGAATAGTAGAAGGACGTAAATTCGTCCTGTGATAAGTAGTATTGGTCAACCTTCGACAGGGGAAGGCGGGTTTCATGGTCCCCCCCTCTCCACCCCCAGGACCAGTATAAAGGACGTACGAGAAGTGGCGTGCCAGATGAACCTGGAAGGAATAGATGCGCCTGTGCTTCCGTACCATACAGCCACCGTTTGGCCAGGGCGGCGTCGTTGTCAAGGTCCAGACTGTTCGAGCCGACTCGGTTACTTCCGCTTGCGTCCGAGTGCTCCCGAAGATCATGCAGGTCGACGACGTCGACACCCCAAAAAAGTGCAATTCCATCCCAATTTTGTGGGTTCGGGAGAGAGTGCAGGTAACCGGTCCATCGAGAACGCGACTGTAGGAGCCTGCAAGGGGGGAGCAAGGGTTGGGCTAACGCTAGAATGGAAGGGCAAAAAGGTACAGAATCAATCAAATGTCGAACGCAACTGTTCGGAGTACAAGGCCAGGGCAAGCGCAAGGGTCGCGTCTTGACCGTACGGCGCGTGAGGAATGTGGTTGGCCAATGCACACGAACGCGTAGAGAGCACGGCGGATTTTGGGATTACGACAACTGACCATTCACGGAGGAACCCCCGATACATGTACGTTGTTGTGAGACGACGGCTAACGTGAGAGAGAATCGCTTACGGGACTGCTTAGGAGAGATTGGACGATTAGCAGCGCGAACGCATATACCGAGCTTCTCATCGTGAAGGATACAGATGTTAGGATCAATGCGGATGCCGTTGTTCAAACACCAATCCAACAATGACCCGACGGCGGCGGCGGCCATTGTGTTGTTTGTGTTGGTCGTTAACGTAGATTATGTAAAAATCGCAGCAGACTCCTGGTCATGCTCCCTAATTCACTTTTTTCTCCGCTAGTTCTTCTTTCGCTTCCTCAGCCGCAACTCTTGCCACCTCTCTGACTTCCAATCTCCGAGCCCATTCCTGCCCACCCTGCACGCGCCAATGTTAAAAAAAACCGGTTCTGATCCGTAGCTTCCAACGACATGCGGTTTCACTTACCTGCAGCGTTAAAACTCCACCGAGCAGCACCATCATCAACGTGTTTCCGGCGGAAAGGACACGCATGGCTTCGATCTGGTCTTCACGCGTGTCGACACCTTCCATGGGTGTGACGACCGTCCGGATGGCGGGTATTGTCACAGTGATGTACATCGCAATGGCAAAAACGAACGCGGCTATTAATCCCCCAAAAATACTTGTTATTCAGTCCGCTATCCCGGTTTAGGGGAACCTGAGACAATGTGAGTAATAATACGCACCTAGCGAACCTCCATCAAACAACATTGCGCTCTCATCCCAACGATGTATCTTGGCGATGATCGAAGCAACCCCGATTCCAATAAGACCATGAAGTAACGCCTGTGTACACGTTTAGCTCATGGAAAGAAGGCATAAAGGAAAGGTTCTGTACCTTGATTCCGAGGGGTGCATTGTAAAACGTTTTGTAATATTGAAATCCATCCTGTATGGTCTCTTCTGTCAGCGGCTCAAAGAGCACGCGATAGTCAACAGTAAAACACGCCAGCAACACGCCTAGGTGCGATGAGCGGCTGATAATGAAATCCATAGACGCTTACTCACCGAAGAGAAAGCAAGTTGTGGCAAGCAAGGCACCTTGTCGGAAACCCATGAGTCCAGTCAGTATACAGTAGAACTCGTTTTGCCGCTCATGAGCTTATCAATTCCAAACTTCTCACGGTCTTAAATTCACAATACAGTACTGCCGCAAGACAACCGAACGGCTATATTTATGGGTAAAATGAACAAAGTGCAGTGGTATAAATGGCTGAAATAATGATTACTAAAACATGCAGAGGTAAATCAGTCTCCGATGATTGCTACACGCAGCCCCGAAACAGAAAAAAGAAAGAAAAAAAAAGTAATAAATTCACCGCACGCACACATGAGGCTGAACCGAAACTCCACACAGTGGATGCAGGCTTCCCCTCGGCGCGGCGGAGTATACTTGGACCCCATGCGTCATCACAGAAGACGTTGATGTGATCTAGTTGAGGGTGCGCTGTGTTTTCATCGCTGTTGCTGCAAAGGAGCCGAAGAACCAGATACTCCCCCCTCTTGCGGATGTGTCCTTCCGGGGGACCGTGCTCGGGGCCTGGGCGACATTGGAAGCCCTGAAGACCGGTCATGTCGGCTTGCATCTGTGCTCGTCGTCACATGGATGCCTAATCCGCGCGTAGCTGCAAGAGCGGAAACGCGGGACCGAGAGGGCGTTAATTCTTGTGAAGACTCGGTCTGCTGAGTGCTTCGTTGGTTCCCCGGAACGGACTCCACCGTCATATCATGGTCGGTCGTATCCGCGCCGCTTTCCGTGTTCTCAGACATATCCTCTCCATCGTCAGATGGCGCTTCCTCATTTGGGCCTATCCACACGTCGAGTATGTCAGCACGCCAGTTGAGGTGCAGCCCAGAGACATGACGCACCTGTAAGCTGCCGCCCCGAGAGCCCGAGTAACTCATCGGTAGTGGCGTCCAAGTAGTGCTTACTGTTCCGATGATCAATCTCTTCGCCGCCGCCGCTTTCGTCAGACGGAAGCACCTTCTCGTCGACGGCAGATTCGGAGGGGATTGCGTCACCATCTACGTTGAACACCCTATTGAATTCTGCCAGCATCAGACTGAAAACACCGGCAGGAATCCCGAGCGTCGGACTGAAGACGATTCCAACGTTCCTCATCGTCATCTTGTTGACGTTGGCATTCTGCACAATCGAGATAAGGTGAGCCGTTAGGGCGCGGAGAAGGCTGTAATTTGCGAGGGGAAGGATCGCGATAAGGTGCGAGAGCTCGGTGATCCTTTCCTGGGGATCTACCAAATCTGTAGGGGGGGGTGGTGTTAGGAGTAACGGAAAACGGGCATAGATTTGCAGATATGGATGGTCTGTTGTGGAACGTACCGATGACGGAGAGGAAGCGCATGTGAAGATCACGCGTCAAAATGCTGAACGGGAGATCCCGAAAGAAACCCTTTAGGAGGCCAGCTATGGCATGCGGGTCCCAATACTCCTCCGAACGAAGCAGGTCCACGTCTCCCTCTTATCACGGACTTAGTTACGGACGTTATAATCAAAACATCACCACCACATACCGAAATTGAACTTATCCTTCAGATTCTTTATGACGGCAGAGCTTCCGCTCAGACGATAGATACCCTCCTCCTGGTCGGCCTTCATTGATTCAAGATATTCGATGCAGCGAAAGACGACTGCCGGAAGTCCAGCGATTTCGGCCACGTCCAGGGACTCCTCGAGCGTTACGCCAAAGACAGCACGGTGGGTGTGTGTAGGATTAATCGATTTTTCTAACCATATTCGATCAAACGTGTACGTCAGGTCGTGTAATCTGCTAGTCGGATAGAGTATAGCTCACCTGCTTGTCGCCAACCCCACTGAAACATGCGTGACTTGACCTTATCCCGGCGGTCACCTTGGGTGGCCTCCGACGCAGACTCCTTGCCACCAAACTTGTGTCCAGCGGGGATTGGTGTACCATTCATTGGTCCTGATATCTTGACCTTTGCCGGCATGTCGGTGCGGGATACACCTTGCTGAGCACCCTCTGGAGAAGCTGGGCGGTCACCCAGGGAAGGGGTCTCGGAGGAACGCGAGGGTTCAAAAACGGGATGAAGAGAGGTGCGCTGGCCTTGGCGCTGGCGTGGGCGTTCCGGTGAGGGTTGAGGGTTGCGCCCACCACTCTGACTGCCTTGAGGTTGATTTAGATCCGGGTAATGCCCCAATTCGGAATTCGCACGTGGTCCGACTGGAGCTACAAAATCACCACCTGCCGAGTCCAGAGGAGAACTGGTAGGAAGTGAACTGGATAACTGTGATTCGGTAGCCAGCGGCTGTCCTTTATCCAATAGAAGCTTCGCAGTCTGCGCATCAGTAAATACAGCAGATAACTGTCCAGAGCTTGATGGGTTGCTTGTGTTTTTCGAGCTGCTACCAGAGGGTTCATCATATAGAGGTGTGGCTTGGAATAACTTCGCATTCGATGCATCCGGTGTGAGCCGCGACAGGGGAACAGCAAAGCTGATGTTGATGTCATCCTTCGACATACCCTTCTGCGGTGGGCGGCGATCACGATTTGGCGGAAGATCAGCGGGCGCATTGGAACTGGTACTCGACCGAGGCTGACTTGAGTACGGAAGCGAGGTATTGAGAGAGAGGCTGCTTTGTGGAGACGCGCGCTCATCGTACGTGCCGGAGACATACCGCACAAGGATTTCGACCCAGCTGTCGCGTTCGTCGTCACTTTCGGCACATAAAACATGTCTGTGCAATCCTCCCGTGCCCTTCTTTGGCTCGATGATTAGGATAGCGTGGCGGTACTCTCCTTCCTCCTCGGATTCCCGTCTGTCTGATGACCGGTGTTGGCGGCCAATCTGAGCGCCGGTGATGGGTATTGATCCAAGGTGTTGACCACCCCGCTAAGAACGTCGATCGATCAATGACCACGCATATTATAAGCAATCCCAGAACGTACACTTTCGTAATACTCTAGCTGTGGACCTTGGAGAACGAAAAACCTCGTCTTCCAGCCACCGAAGTTCTTCCCGCGTTTCGTGAGGTAGCCTTCCTTATAGCCTTCACGAGCGACAGGCTTGTTTGTCTCCTTGATGACATCCGAGGTTAGGAACGCGATAATCTCGTCGTTATTCTTGACAGGAAGGTTAATGAGTGCTTGAATGTATTTCTCTAGCACGGCCTATATAATTGGCGTCAGTTTCCCCACATAGGAAAAAGTAAGGGAGGCCTACTTTACGTTGATCGACTCTCGATGGTGCGTGATCCTTCCATAACTTCCCATCTGGCAGATTGGGTATTTTCTTAACGGTGTTCTTCGCATAGCGAGAACGGATGCGTTGGTCCAGCCCAAGGACGTCGCTATAAAGCTTTTCAATCATGTAGGGCTCCTTTTGGTTCCCAGGGTTGACTTGAATCACAAAGGAAAGTACATCCCTGCCGCGGTCATTCGGCCGAATAGACGAATTCGTCACAGTGACACGGGTGTAGGGCAGGTTGTAGGGAAGAAGGGGAAGGGCACGGAAGGGCGTCGCCTCTTGCTCCGGGATAATACTCTGGTAGGTTGGCAGGAAGGGCGAGTGAGGGCCATAAGCATTGGGTGTTGGGGTAGTCGGGGATTCCGATCCGTCGATCTTACGGGCCTTCACGGTGGCAGGAATGGTCTGTGGTGTCCCTAAATGGGACTCGCCGTCATTCAGGTTACTCTGGTTCACTGTGCCAGGCGGGAGGGGAAAGTCATCTGCGGCAGGGGGTAGCATCGGGAGGCGTGGCCCATGGGTGTCATCCGGGGGGTTCCTGCCGGCCGGAGGACTTGGTGACGTCAGGCTGTGGTCAGCGGCAGAGTCATACAGACTGTCCTCATCTTCTAAATCGAGGAACTCTCCATCAGACAAATCTCGACGTGTAGATGACTTGTCAATTGTAGAATCCGGAGCATCCTGTACATTATGCACATCGGACAGTACAGGGGATGGCCCCCAACTATGGCCTTGGCCAAGTTCCGAGGCGCGAGAACTGTCGGCCAGGGAATCAATCGGTGACGACTTTTGCTGCTTTGGATCATCCAGGGGGATGGATCTTGACTCGCCGAAAGCAGTTTGCGATTGTATGAGAGATTGATGACCAGACTGGCTGGAAGAGGCCGTCGTCTCTATGGGAGAAGGAGCCGAGGACCCAGACAGGGATGTGCCGTTAGGAGGATAAGTAGTGACGGGGGAAGCAGAATAGCTGGCGGGTAAAGTGGAACAACCAGGGTCTGTGCTGGTGCGAGTGGGTATTTGAAGTGGCCTGGTTGAAGGGGAGTGATGACCAGACAGGGCGGGTGTGACTGAGAAATCAAGGGAATTGAAGGAGGGTGTTGTTACTGTAACAGTCGGGGGAGTTCTCGATGATGCTGGCAACCAATCAGGAGCAAGGGTGCGTGATTCGGTACCGGCACTGGAAACTAGTTGAATGATTAGCGGACATCGTGTGTAGAGCAGAGAAATGAGAGAGGGATACCAATGTCAGCTGATGTATGACGAGTAGGTCGATTGCTTTCAGGGCCTTGGCGCATTCCATTGCTCGACACAGATGGTTTTAGCTGTTTCTCCTTCACTCTATGGTTGCGTGCAATCGCGTCTGGATTCTCCCCAAGTTGTAATAATGTCGTCTTGTAAGCATCTCTCTCCGTTCTAACCCTCTCCAAATTTTTTTGCGAGTCGTTGTATAGCCCGCGAGACTTTTCGACGAGCTTCCAGAGCTGGGTATTTTGGGATAAGAGGAGGTTACGTTCGGAGATGCACTGCTCGAGTGCAGTCATGGCTGGATTCTCGGCTTCTGAATGGGCAGAGAGCATGGCGTCGAGGGAGAGATGCTGCGCTGAATGGGATGAAGCCATCGAAGACGATGCCGAGAGACGGGTGGCAGGAATGGTTGGTAAATCGTGAGGACGTCGTGGGGGAGTGGCTGTAGCTGAAGAGCCGGCCATGATTGTGGGGTTGATTCGTTAGGACTAGAAGAAAGTAGGATATCAGTGTACACAGGGGACGGTGGTCAAAAGAGGGGGGAGCGCCTACCGGGTGTGAAATGGCCTAGTTTGGTGATATCAGGTGGACGTACTATAGCCTAAGTGACCGCGCTTGTTGACGTGCGCAGTACTTGGAGGAAGTTAATTGGAGATGAGATGAGAAACGGGAAGAGAAAGCGATAGAACGAGTTAGCCTGAGCTTGAGCCTCTGTGAATCGCTTCCCCCTCGACGAACGATCACGGCAACGGTCGCGATTGGCTCAGATGCGACGTCGCATTCGCGAGAGCCGTGTCGTGTCGTCTACACTCACAACTCACACTGATAAAAAATTAAATAAGAACCAGTCACACTCCACCCTCTCCACATGGTTTCCAGGCAACTACACACCACAAGTAGGCCACTCGCTCGGTTTGTGGAATGTTCAAGGTATTGTTCATAGGGAAAGAAAGAAGGTAGAAGATGTGGATACAGTAGTTTCAACGTAACATTATTGTTAAAATTTCTCTGCCACGTACAATACAGTACAGCACAACAATACCGTCTCGAGTTTGCCCGTCAGCCTCACCTCACCGCCAAGTTAGACGGAGACGGGTAGGTACGGCCCGTGCCTGCTGACCGTCACCATTCATGTCTTCTTTCCGACTTGTCCTCCGCTCGTCATCCTTTTCTTCGCGACAGAAATCGCCTATACTGTCTCCTCGATGGTTATTGAGAACACCATCCTCAAGAATATCTAGCACGCTGTCAACTCGTACTCAGCACAATGATGCCGAATCGAGCTCGGAATCCAGGCCTGAGCATGCCGTCATTTCCACCTTTGATCTTTTCAGCATCGGGGGTAAGTGCTACAACTTTCCATCTGAGGACTATTTCTCAGCGTCACATAGTCGGCCCGAGCAGTTCGCATACGGTTGGTCCAATGCGTGCCGGGAAGATATTCATTAATGACCTGGTAGAATTGGGCTTGTTGGAGAAAGTAACTTTAGGTTTTTGATGTCTGGCAACGAGACGACTGAATAACCTTCCAGATCAGAACTATAAAGATATCACTGTATGTCTACCACTTCGCGTATTTCCACACGTGCTAGAGCCATCTTTTAGATACGGGTCATTGGCTGCGACAGGTACGAATAAGCTAGTACACCGTTTATTCCAAATCGTCCCAAACCCTTGACACTTGACGTCTAGGAAAAGGGTGGGATCAGTACTATACGTGGATGAGACAGTTTTTAATTTCCCTCATTTAAAGCCATCACACTCCTCAAGCGATACTTCTTGGTCTCGAAGGAAGGTCGTCCCTCGACTCTACGTTCTATCTGTACGCTGGCCTTAGCATGTTCACGTAGGTTCTGATCCGGAGACAATCGACACGGGTACGATCTCCCCGCGCTACGCTGCCATCCAGACAAACAAATCCCTGTTACTGGGCGGGAAGCACCGTATCTCGTATGACATGGATCGTGACATGTTGTGGCGGTGGGACCAGGTCCTCAAGACCCATCCAAATGGCATGCGTTTTTCTGTTTTTGACGACAATGGCGACCTTTTAGCTACAAATGAGTACTTCAGGTGAGGTTCTATGACAAACTAGCGTCAGCTAGCCCGCAATGAAGTCTGGATACATAGCGTCGGTGGCGGCTTCGTGGTAAACGAGAAGACAAAGAGTGCGTTTAGATAGCAGGAGCCTATGGCATCATCCTAACCCTTTGCACCTGTAGTCGACGAAAACCTTTTCTACAAAGGCGTCGACAAAAGTTCAGTGCATGGCGCGCGACTGCATCAGCATGTACATGCTGGTGGAAGCACGACTGTCGTGGGCCAGCAAATTCCCGTTGATAGCGACCAGCCACCGTACCCTTTCAAATCTGGGGATAGCCTGCTTAATCTCACTCGTGTGCATAACGTACGGGTCATTTCTTGTTGTTCCTAATCCCTGCTCGTTCAGGGGTTCCATTTTAAATCCGAGTTGAAATGCAGTCTCGACATGGCTGTTACTTCCGATAGACTACCTAACTAGGCGTTTTCGGGCTTTCTTCCTTTGCCCGAACTTTATCACGAATGCTGACTTCATGGGTTCTAGATGACCATCGCTCAAATTGTGTTTGATAACGAGCGTTTTTTTGGTTACAATGACAAGGAGATCCACAACAAGGTCAGAAAGGATGACTTGACAGGGCCAAATGGTTTGGATAACATGCTTGCAGTTGATGCGCATATGGGCGGTGATGGATAGCTGCATTCGATCCGGGGTCCACACGCACGAGACAACGTTGCCTGGTCGACTTGGGTTACGGCGCCGGGCCCCGATGCTATATCGGCGCCTCATGAGAGGGTGAGCACTCTGCTACGTATGATGTATCCCCTGAAAGGCGACTCCGGTCAGCTTCTATGCCGGCTTGTCAACGCCACATCTCCAGGCCATCGAAGGCGAAGACCAATTCACCAGCGCTATCGACGCACCTGACGGTGGCCATCGTCGAAACGAACATTCTTCGGCAACGCAGCCCATCAGGAGCCTGAGACACTCCCATGCGGCCAGGGTCGTCGGGTCGTTTGACCACCCCATTCTGCCCGAACCACCTGTCAGTTTGTTTTTGGAAATGGCCTCGGTCGGGTCGGCAATCAATCTTTTGGCGCTGACATGTTCCTTTCGTGACCTAGAGAAAGACAATGATACCGGCTATGGACTTCTTATCGTGCTACGCTATCGCGGTGAATGAGGTAAATGCAAGCGGTGGGCGTATTGTCACATCGCCGACAAACGGGGCAGCTGGTGTTATACCGGCAGTGTTGAAATACATCATTGAAGTTTATAGCTCCATATTTTTCACACGTACAGGTGCTCAACGTTTCCCCTTTTGCAGTTTGTCAGCGATGACCCGAAGAAATCTATCAATACTTTTTTGTTGACTGCAGCCGTATGAGCAAATGTTAGTGATCTCTCGTGATTAATTTACCTTCTTTGCAGGCGATCGGCATGCTTTTCAAGCGCGGTAGTACTATCTCTGCTGCGGAAGGTGGATGCCAAGCAGAAGTTGGAGGTATTGAGCGAAGGATCCGCCCACTATATTTATCTGAATCAATCATCTTAACAGTTGCATGTTCAATGGCCGCCGCTGGATTTGCTGCATGCATGGGCGGTATGCAAGCCTGATTCCCATCGTGATTCCGTCTTTGATTATTGGCCCCTCAGCATCCCCTGAGACCGTTTTACAAGCTGCAGAGATCGGAATAGGTCCCCCCTATAGTTCCTTATCTACGCGGAGTGAAGACTAAAAAACCCGCAGAACACAACCTTGGGTTGACATGCGACCCTATTGACGGACTCGTGCAGGTCCCATGCATTGTGCTTCTCCACTTTCGTGCATAGGTCTCAGTTACTAATAAAATGATTCTCTATATTTAGGAACGCAATAGTCTGGGTGGTATGTCGTGCGAGCCCTCGGTACAAGCAGATTCTCACCGAAAATTCTAGCCGTCAAAGCCGTGACAGCTGCGCAGCTTTCTATGGCCTCAGATGGCGTCTATTCGGTAACACTGGACGAGGCGATAGAGGCTATGCGCCTGACCGCAGCAGACATGAGTGTCAAGTACAAGGAAACTAGCCTATCGGTATGCTCTGTTTCCCCCTATTTCTCCTGCAATGACTCAAGTGTGTTTGATAGGGTCTCGCGGTACGCACACTTTGCACTGGCCATAGAGTTTGTATCGACCGCTTCTGCAGACAACCGTTAAGATTCCTCTCACAGTCCCAGCTTGGTGGGTGTTTTATTCACTTTAGGGGTTCGCTTGAATACTTCATGCTCACCCTCCCAATTAGCTGAGAGTGCCATCGAAATGACTAAAGTCACGGTATATCCAGCCGACCCCCTGTCTACACGGGTCTACGTAGACATCAACGATCCCTGTGCCATTGTCTGCATAAAGGCCTGTAACGCGACAATCGGCTGGTATGCAGGTATCATCGCGCCCGCTTCATACACTTTCAAGAATGACAGTTTGCCGGCGGTCTTGAACTTGCCATACTCCTTGCCATCGACGGTGTACGGTTCAAGTGGCTGTGAGTTGAAGGCGTCCGAGTCTGAGAATTCCAGCGTAGACGCGCACGCCCCCACGCCTACGGGGTTAGAAAACCAGTCTACAGAGACAAAAGAAGAGTAGACGAGAGCTGCATTGAGCGGCAGAGAAGCGAGAGTCGGAACGACGGAAGGAACGTACCGGCGTCACCTACCCAGAGGAGCACCTGAATGGTACCCCAATCTAGGACCTCGCTAAGGGTAGACAAGAAAGACCTTGCGACTAGCACATGGTGATGAGTTGTCAACCGTCGACTGAATTATGGAGTGGGCATACGGTCGCCGGTCTCGTTAAACTTTTGAAACACTGTCACAGAACAGTTTTTGAATGGTACCCGAGCACCAATAGCATCCATGACGTTCTCGGACTGGAGGTACGTGAGGATTTTTTGCGTAGGGAGTGAATCCGGTCCCGGTTGGCGCATATCGTAGGGGTCGAAGGATACTGGGGATTCCACCTCGATCGCTATTTTAACATCGGTGAAGCAGACGTTATGGGCATTGGAGCAATCTCTATCAGAATGGGATCTGCTACAAGTGTTCAGGGCAGGCAGACATTTTTTATTGTACGCATCCAGGAGTGACGCGGCTTGTGAGCCGTTAATCAGGCGACGATAGGGATTATTGAGCGAATAGTCGATGAACGACTCATACTGGATCGGCCCATCGATCTATACACCACAGAGCCAGCTAAACATTCGGAGGGCTAGAATTGAGAGTGAACTCACCCAAGGGTCGTTGATTCCCAATGCAACCAGAGGAATTATTGTCCCTTCTTCCAGACTTTGCCTAATGGCATTGTTCTTGGAGTCACTTAAACACGGTCAACGGTCAAGTCACTTGAAGACTAATGACAAGTTATTAATAAAACCCACAAGTACTTTGCAAACACAGGCCCAAAGTGTCCGCCATAGAACTCAGTAAACAAGCCAAAATTGCGGTTCTTGTATCTGGGGAAGCGACTGTAAAAGGCCTGTAGGGGTTTCCACACAAACGGTGCCGCAGTGGTCGTCGAATTTACGTCATCCGAACCGTAGCTGAAGCCCGTGCCAATGGGCTGGTCCACGTAAAGCATGTTGGCGACGTTGTTCCAACTGTATGGGTTTAACACAGGGTTTGGGCCGGAAACATTGTTGAATGTACAAGGGCCGTTCTCCATGAAGAGACCAATCATGCTACTGCAACCAGGACCACCGTTGAGCCAAAGGGCGAGAGGCGCAGTTGAAGGATTATCGCGGGCCTCGAAAAACCAGAACCACATGCGCTGAGATGGCGTAGGTGATACAAAAACGAAGGGGGATAGTTAGTTCCTCACCATATTCCTGCCGACGGACAAATAGCCAGAGAACTGGTTAACTCCAGGCGTGGTTTCACAGATACCGCTGTTGGTGACGATAAACATTGTTGTTTCAGTGGGCTCGTGATCGAAAATGCTGAAGTGCACATGGTCTCTGTCGACGAGCGATGCAGACGCAATAGCAAGGGAGGCTGAAGAGAGTGCCAAGAGAGCGGGGATCCGGACCATGGGGAGGTTCGTGGGCGATGATCATTCACGAGCACCTGGAGGTATTAAGTATCTGGCTGGCTGGAGACCACATTACGTTGAAACGAATATTGATCAATTCAGTGGCGTAAGCCGAGAATCCATGACGCACAGTACGAGCCCCGCGGATATATAATCCTACAACAACAGATTCGGATGACGAAATGGATTATTCCAGCTGATATTACTATCATTCATAGCGTACTAACGCTACTGAGGTAGAGGTCCTTTGTGGCTTCGCACCGGTCTTTGTCATGACCGACCCCATTTTCAAATGCTTTCAGGAGCGATGATTGACCATCGTCAATCCTTTGGAAGCTTCAGCTTGCAAATGCGTGGGCGAATACGGGTTGCATACCATTCTACTGCGTGGGCTCGATCATCCAACGCAACTTTGATTGTCGTCCATGAGAATCGTGCGATGGAAGGATATCCAAACGTTCTTTCAAGGGAATCCTTGACCCACGTCTTTGTATTGGGATCTAAGGAACCACCTGGTCAATTCCGCTTGTGGACGAGAGAATAAGCGAAATAACCACCAGATGGATAACCACTGCCGAGTCCAGAAGACCAAGTCCTCTTCACGCACGGTGCTTCGGTCCCTTCGCACATGTCCGGGTCATCATGAGGATCTTCCTCAAACACCCAGCCCTCGATCCAAGCGTCACGCGTTACCTTTGCTGCGACACTCGCTGCACCAACAATCTTGTACTTGGAATCAGCCTTGGTCGTCACTGTGAAGTTGATGCCGGGAAAATGCGATGACAAGAGCTGCTCGTATGGTTTGGTAGCACCAAGAGCATCGACATACACCTAATGAAACACGGGTTGTCAGGAAGACAATAATGATATGTCAGAACGTGTTCCCGACCTCAGTTAACTTGATACCCTGCTGTAGCACTCCACGAATAAGTGACATGGTGGCTTCTTGAGATTGTTTGTTCAAATTAATCGGAGGTCGGCGAAGCATGCCGCTCGAGATATCTCGGGGACTGTTGTTGTTATAAACTGTGCCCGATGAGAACGGAAGCACGGCTGACCTTAGGACCCTCACAGACCACCCCAGATTTTCGACATTGTCACACAAAGTGCCTAATAGCGAGGCGCGAGTGTCGGAAGAGAGCGTCTTGGAGTCTATCACGTCACATGAAGATGGGGGTCACGGCGCGTCATGCAACTTAAGGAATCGGCGCGCACCCGCAAATCCGAGATCGTTAAGCTGTTCCTCGTAAGAGGCTGGACAATAGGCGACGCCATAGACCAAAGGACCCAAGACTGGACCACGTCCAGCTTCGTCAACACCGAGGATGTAAGGACCAGGTGAAGTTGGGGTCGGAGAGTGATAAGTGTAGGAAGAGAGGAGGGGACCTGCGTTGTGAATCTTTGAAGGGATATCGCGCGGCTTTGGTTGGGAATGTTCTGTGCATTCGCCGAGGGAAGATGACTGAGACATGGGAGTGAAGTATCAGTGACCAAGGGACGCGAACGCGTCGCGTCATTTGGGCCTGTTGGTACGAAATGGGCATCATCAACTCGGTTGTCAGCAAAAAACGCGAGAACTCGGTTAGGCCTCAACTAGGCCCTGTTAGGGACACGTACAGTAGAGCATCTTGCAACGGATACCAACCTTCGTTTGGAACGCGTGGAGGCACTCACCAGACTATGCTAATTGTTAACTTTTGCTACATCCGAGTCATTATATCCTCACGCGAAGAACACACTCGGACTACGTAGGTCTGGTCGCTGTACCATCCACTTTATATTCTATGTACTATTCATTACCCCAGCTATTGGCAACTTCTACGGACGAGAGTGTAGCTCCACATTCGCCGAATAACTTTACATAGCGTTGTTGACTTAACTGGTAGAAAACTCCAAGGAGGAGTCACACCAACAACATTCACGGTGTCCCTCTACTTTCCGTATCGAGAATTCCGACTACTCACTTTGGTAGTATAACGAAGTGCGTATCATACGTATATCGGTTGAGTGTAGTCTTGCTCAGAGCATGAATTGGGTCGAGTGGGTGCTTACATTGGACACTTCAGCATGTCTGATTGCAGAATGTTCCCGGTCCAGGAGTATAAATATCAGATGTATCTGACGTGGTGCTTCAACCTTTTCATTTGTCGACTAGTAAAGCACGTCTAGGCGAGAACAGAGTGTCGGACGAAATTTGTCAATCAATTAACGCAAGCCTCGATGATGCCCTTCGCAATTCCAGTGGTGTGTCAGAGAGACAACGTCCTAAGTAGAACTTGAAATCGCCCGCCAGCTTTCTCCGCGCCGCGACAGAATTCGCTCGGAGTACTCGGACGTGATCGTAAGTTTAGCGATATGGGAATTTAAAAAAAAACACCGCATGATTTGTACCTGTGTACAAGTGTGCGACTTTAGGGACGGGGGGACAGGAGGAGGCACCTCAACATTGCAAGCCTTGATTTACGGATGACTGGAGGCTCGCAAGCACTTAGGCATCTTCAGTACCTTCGCCTACAGCGGCCCCGAGGAACGGCAACATGATCGCGCGTGCCTGCGGAGGGAAAGCAGGGCAGGTGTATGACAAGCCTAGTCCTAATGGCAGTATCCCTTGCGAAAAGTATAGTACGTATTCAGATGCGGCGTTGGACACGTCTTGAATTTTATATCTAAGGGTATGTGATCAGATACATTACCGCACGCGACTGGCTGAACGGCAACCTGCCATCCGAGTCGCCCATCCAAGCAGATAGGCCAGCGGCCCAAACTCGTCTCGTCTCTAGCTACAGCTATCTCGATTGTCGTTAAGCCTCGATATGCAGCACAGTTGCTATAAGGGTCTTCTCTTCATCTGTTCCGAACTTGAACGTAAACTGCACCAGAAAAGATGATAGTTCAATCGGCTGTGCTATCAGTGAAGTGAGAACAACAATTAGGACCTAAAGAATCGTAGTTACGAATGTCTCAAAAAGAGGTCGTGCGAAAAAAAATTACCAAGGTCGATACCTGTGGTGACTTTCCCCATGTTTCGGTTGCAGAGGTTACACAAAGTAAGTTACAGTCCGAAGGAAGGAGACAGTTGTGAATATCAGGGGTGCGCGAACTGAGGCCTAGATGTCAGCTCTACGTAGACCGCCAGCTAAGACAACAACGCCACAGGAGCCACCACCGACAACTTGGCACCAGCCCAGCTGTCTCTCTGAGTCCTGGGACAACTGTCCTGGGACCAATTTGCTTGGGGTACACAAGCGCTACACCGGTCCACAAGGAACATCGAACTGAGCCCCGACGGAAATGTATGCATAGCCCCAAGTCGGGCCCGGGAAGTTGTTTTCCGAGCCGAGGGTGACAAGAGATCGTCACGGCGACGCAGTTGACAAAACCAAATGGAGATTAATGTGTGTTTAAAGAACACTCACCCCCTCGAGGAACGGTTGACATACCAATGAAAGATAATAACGATAATTAACCTTCTTAACGACAACTCAGAGAGAGAAAGACAACGATTGAAGTATGTCTAAGAAGCCAAGAGGTGCAACTGGCAGGTGGATCTAGCATGTGGCGATTAAGACGGTGAGATTAAGATGGTGAGTCACCACCTTAATTGGAGGTGACGTCGGATCATCATCAAAGGCCCTGTAGTGAGTTGCGCTCGGCTGATAGATGGTCCCTTTGACACTAACGCTATTTTGAGCGAGAACTTGTAAAGCCCTTCTTCAGTCCTTATCGAAGGGAAGGGAGAGAACAGAACTTATTTGCAACCAACTCGGTACGTGGCTTCCAGCACACAAACCCACATGCTCACCACTTTCGCACTGAGGAGGAGTATCGGAGTGATACATTAGATGCAAGAGCACTGTATCGCTCCAATTCTCCTCAGCGCAAATGCGGTGAGCACATGCCAGAGGCCATTATGATGAGGAAGCGCCCGTACTGTATTTCACGTGACCATGTGGGCTGGTCCAAGGAAAAGCCTCACGCAATCTCACGCAACACTACCTCAGGCATTCACTTGCCAATTGTCTGGCCATGGACCAGCCCTGAGAGGCAGTGCGATTATACTACGAAGATTAATTCTTCCGCAGTTTTGGGACGCTCGCCGAGATCACCAGCTGCCTGTATGGAGTCCGACTCTTGGCGAGATTGAGATAGATTGCCACGGACAATCTTTGAAAATCAAACCATGAGGCCGTACATCCGCAAAAGGAAGCCGAGATCGAGTGTGCAACTTACAATTGCCAGTGCGTGCCAACTGGCGAGTTTCGAATGGCCGGGGAACGAGATAAGTGGCAAGACGGTAGGAGACAACCCAGTCGGATAAATGAGACAATGATTGTCCAGCCTTTGGCAGGCAGGACAAAACGCAACCCGTTCGCTGACGCACTTAGATTATCGGATCCTGATATTTCAACGTCGGCCGGTGACATGGCGACAGATGATGCCAATATGTGGATTTGATTGCAATTAAGAGTCAATCAAGTTCATCTTCTAACGAGGATAGAATTCTGTTAGTCGTAATCTATCATCGGGAGGTGGAAGTCTTCTCGGCTACTTTTAGGAGGACGCTAAACTTGTCGAGATTCGTCCAGATTTTCAAAAACTTGAACGGGAATATTTTCATGCCTAGTATGCGGTAAGTACATGGGAAGCAACAAGCTTAACACCTGCCCCTAGGTCTAGATCGACCTGATAAGGAAGTCGGAACACAACGAGCCCTTAGCGTTGCTTCGAAAGTATTGGCGCGAAGCCTTGGCCCAAGGGATCCAAGCCGAGTGACGGTCGAAAACTTTTAGTTGTGTGCGTGATCGAGTAGAGAGAGGGATCGGATCTAAGGTCCAGGTTATATTCGTGATTGTGATAAGAATTTGGCGCGGAGGACGATATGGGCAAGTGGGGATTCGAAATCTGTTGCAAGGGAGACTCTCGGGCCATTGAGAAGATTGTCGTGCTGGTTCCGGTGACTGGCTTCAATTGCAGCTGACTAGCGCTAACTGGCGGCACTGTAAGCGTGGCCGTGGCTGCCACGGGATGTCGCGTCCCATCTTCAAGTTTGCACGACGTATAGGGCAGAAAATTGGATGGTTCCTCCCTGGCTCTCCACTCTAGCCTCGATAGGTATGGCTATCGGGCCACCTCTCGTCTACCTTGATCAGACAGTATCCATGATCAAGAAGAAGTACACATCGTCGCTTGCAGCGAGAATACTTTGCTCACTCCAGCTTATCATTCTAGAGACGCTACTGGTTTTTCTCGAGACATTTGTGCAGTTCTGTGAGCATATATAACACCTTTTGTCTGCCTATTGACTGACAGGTTGGCCAGGCTGCTGGCCAATATCGCCCGATGTTTCTTCTGGCTCGGGGAGCACTTTGAGTTCGCTCTCTTAATGCAGTCGCTTCTGATGATCCTGTGTCAAGTGAGTTTCTCTCGCCCGACATGTGCTTGAAAGAAGGCCGATCTATATTAGCTAGTATTGTTGTATATCTGCGTCCTCTACCGCCCACGGATAACTCCTGAGAACCTCGGCACATCCTCCCGACCATTGTCGTTCTGGCAGTGGCCCACCTACTCACAGCACATCGAGTTCCTTGCTGGCTTTATGTAAGAGTGCAGACATCCATGCTTATTACCAACTTTTCATCCACATTAGTGTCTTTCTAACGATTTTGGTGCTCATATTCGGTCGAGTGGATGCATTCATATGGCTACTTGGCTTCTTTGCCTTGGGGTTAGAGAGCACGCTACCACTTCCGCAATTTGTCAGGTCAGGCTCAATTCATATTCAAGCATTTTTCCTTAATAAATCCCAATTAGCAATTACAAGCAAAGGTCTCTGTATGGGTTCCGTATGTCAACGCTTGTCGGCTGGGTTGGCGGAGATTCATTCAAGTACGGTCATCGTTTGACCCAAAAACTCCAAAATCAATGACTTTGTTTTGCAGAACCGTTTACTTTTTCGCGCAGGGATCACCTCTACAGTTCAAGATCTGTGCCATTTTTCAACTTTCAGTGGATATTGGTGGGTAAGTTGGGCATGATGTTGACTGGACGCTGACTAGCCGCTCTAGCGATCATTGTGCAGAGACTTGTCTACGGAAACGCGCCACCTCCAAGCATTTTGGAAGAGGGAGATGATTTGGAACAGGCCTTAGTTTTATCAGAGGAATAGTTAGTAATTTAGAGTACATCGTAAGCACCGCATTAGGGCTGCGTGGCGCCCGCAGCCAGCAAACAAGCCCAAATTGAGCTATTATTGAATTTCTGTCACAAGATTTCTGTTGCAAAGTTACCTCTGACGCGTCTGTCTCCTCGAGCCGTTTAACGGCGTACATCATCCCCCTCATCGCTCTAGCTCTATCATGGATAACTCCAAACCAATCGCATTTGCCGAGCATCTACAACTCACCAGTCTCGGTATTCAACCATCATCAATTTCGTTCCAGGTTCGTACCACCCACTATTCTCCTATTCCCGTTGATTCCATTGCTCATCTATTCACTTCATAATATAGACCTTAACGCTCGAATCCGATCGTTTCATTTGCGTGCGCGAAAAGGTCAACGAGCAGAACCAAGTTGTCATAATCGACCTAACAAACGCCAACGATGTCCTCCGGAGGCCAATAGGCGCTGACTCTGCCATCATGCATCCCTCCCAGAAGATCTTGGCGTTGAAATGCGAGTATTTTTGTCATTTTCCGGAATCTTTTCACTGCTAATAGCAACCACAGCCGGCAAGACTCTTCAGCTTTTCAACATTGACACGAAACAAAAAGTCAAGGCACACGAAAACCACGAAAATATCGTTTTCTGGAAGTGGATCTCCGAGTCTGCGATTGGCATCGTCACAGACACCTCGGTGTTTCATTGGACTATAACGGACACGACTTCCCCTCCGCAAAAAGTGTTTGAACGGCATGTTACTCTTGCGGACAGTCAAATTATCAATTATCGAGTTTCCCCGGATGGGAAGTGGATGGTATTGATAGGCATCACTGGAAACACAGCAAATCCGACTGCCTTCAAGGTTAAGGGAGCTATGCAGCTCTACAGCCGCGAGCGTGGAGTTTCGCAGCCCATTGAAGGTCATGCTGCCTCATTCGCGGAAGTTAAGCTCGACGGGAACCAACACATCACGAAGCTGTTTACATTCGCGGTACGGACGGGTAATGCTGCCAAGGTGCGCGGTGATTTTTATTTCTTTGTTCGGTTGGATGAACCTTAGCCTTGTCAGCTACACGTGGTGGAAATCGACCATCAGGCTCCTGATCCCCCATTTACGAAGAAAGCCGTCGATGTATATTTCCCACCTGAAGCCACGAATGATTTCCCAGTTGCCATGCAGGTCTCCAAGAAGCATGGCATCGTTTACCTTGCGACCAAGTACGGCTTCATTCACCTATACGATCTCGAATCTGGTGCATGCATCTATATGAATCGTATCTCTGGTGACACAATTTTCGTGGCGACAGAGCACGAGGCCACAAACGGAATTCTGTGCATTAATAGGAAGGGTCAGGTGCTCGGCGTTAGTGTGGACGAGCAAACCATGGTGCCGTACATCCTGGCGACGTTGAACAACACGGAACTCGCATTCAAATTAGCAAGTCGCGGTAACCTGCCAGGCGCGGATGACCTTTACATAACGCAATACCAATCGTTGTTCCAGGCCGGTCAATACAACGAGGCGGCCAAGATTGCGGCCAACTCACCGAATGTTTGCCTTTTCTCTCCGCTCTGTTCCTCAAGGAGAGATTTTCCTAATACTTCAATCATAGGGCATCCTACGCACCGCACAAATTATCGACTCATTCAAACAGGCACCTGCCCCTCCTGGAGGTCTATCTCCCATCCTTCAGTACTTTGGTATCCTCTTGGAGAAGGGCGAACTTAATCATCTCGAGTCTGTAGAGCTCGCGCGCCCTGTCTTGCAACAGGGTAGGAAACAGCTCTTAGAAAAGTGGCTCAAAGAGAACAAGGTGAGTATCGCACTGCTATTTCTCCTGACTTATTCTCTTATTACCGTGATTGCAGCTCACTTGTAGCGAAGAACTTGGTGATATCGTCCGACAGCATGACATGACATTAGCGCTGAGTGTGTACCTGCGTGCGAATGTGCCAAATAAGGTCATCGCGTGCTTCGCTGAAACGGGGCAGACGGACAAAATTGTGTTGTATGCAAAAAAGGTTGGATATCAACCGGACTATGTCGCTCTTCTGCAGCACATCATGCGCACCAATCCCGACAAAGGTGCCGAATTTGCATCGGCACTCGTTAATGACGAAGCTGGGCCTCTTATTGACGTTGAGCGGGTCAGTAATCTGCCACTTATCAGTGACGAAGTTGACTGTTGGCCCCTTAGGTCGTCGACATCTTCATGTCCCAGAACATGATCCAGCCTGCTACATCGTTTTTGTTGGACGCACTGAAGGACAACAAGCCCGAGCAAGGGCCTTTGCAAACGCGCCTCCTCGAGATGAACCTCATTCATGCACCCCAGGTTGCGGACGCAATCCTCGGCAATGAGATGTTCACCCATTACGATCGTCCTCGCATTGCGAATTTATGTGAGAAGGCCGGTCTTTTGCAGAGGGTAATCGTTTACTCGTCTTTGGTGTACGCGGCTTACCAAGTGGACAAAGGCTCTGGAACATTATGAGGATCTCGCCGACATCAAAAGGGCTATCGTTCACACCAACGTTCTTTCCCCTGATGTATGTGTTGTGTTTGGTCGGCCTTTCGTCATCTAACATGCCCCTTCAGTGGCTTGTTAGCTACTTCAGTCGTCTCACCACAGAGCAATCAATGGCTTGCATGCAAGAAATGTTACGTGTGAATATTCGCCAGAACTTGCAGGTTGTGGTTCAAATTGCCACCAAGTATTCCGACATTCTCGGCGCAATCAAGCTTATCGAGATGTTTGAGTCGTTCAAGAGCTTCGAGGGTAAGCCCGACGAAAATCCAGTGTGACCGAAGCTGACTCGATATCTGCAAGGTCTATACTATTATCTTGGTTCCATCGTAAATCTGAGCAATGATCCGGAAGTGCACTTCAAGTACATCCAAGCTGCTACAAGGACTGGCCAGATTCGCGAAGTTGAGCGTATCTGCCGGGAGTCCAATCACTATAGTCCTGAGAAGGTCAAGAACTTCTTGAAGGAAGCCAAGCTTTCAGATCAGATTCCCCTAATCATCGTTTGCGACCGCTTCGACTTCGTCCATGACCTCGTCCTATACTTGTATCAAAACAGTCTCACGAAGTTCATTGAGGTATACGTGCAGCGTGTGAACTCCATGCGCACTCCTCAAGTCATTGGTGGTTTGTTGGACGTCGACTGTGATGAGGCGACAATCAAGAGTCTGCTCGCGTCGGTAACGGGCAACTTCCCCATCGATGAGCTGGTGAACGAGGTCGAGCAGCGTAATCGCCTGAAGTTAATCCTGCCGTGGCTAGACACGCGTGTGCAGGCCGGCAGCCAAGACCCTGCCATCTACAACGCGATCGCGAAGATTTCCATCGACAGTAACAACAATCCCGAGCAGTTCTTGAAGGAGAATAACGTATGTATGCCCAACTTTCGATGCCTGGGTACTGAATCTTGCTTCTGCAGTTGTATGAACCACTTGTCGTTGGGAAATTCTGCGAGGCTCGCGACCCTTACCTCGCGTACATTGCGTATGCCAAGGGTTTCTGCGACGAAGAATTGATTTCGATCACGAATGAGAATACCATGTTCAAACAGCAGGCCCGCTACCTGGTCAAACGTCGTGTTCCGGAGTTGTGGGCGCAAGTTCTTGTCTCAGACAACATTTACCGTCGTCAGCTCATTGATCAGGTCAGTGTCAATCTCCTAGAATTTTTTTGGTGATGCCGACCATCTCACAGGTGGTTACGACTGCTGTCCCCGAGAGTACCGACCCAGATGACGTTTCTGTTACTGTCAAAGCCTTCCTGTCCGCTGATCTCCCCATGGAACTCATTGAACTACTTGAGAAGATTATCCTTGAGCCCTCGCCATTCAACGAAAACCGGAATCTCCAGAACCTGCTGTTGCTCACTTCGATACGCGCTGACAAGGGGAAGGTTGTTGGCTATATCAACAAACTGCAGGACTACGATGAAGGAGAGATCGCCAGAATTGCAACGGATCACGGACTCTATGAAGAAGCGCTCACAATCTATAAGAAATACGAGCAACACGTGAACGCTATCAACGTGCTCGTGGAATATATCGTCTCGATTGACCGTGGCCTCGACTATGCGAACAAGGTCAACAAGCCGGAGGTTTGGAGCCGGTTGGCCAAGGCTCAGCTCGACGGCCTCCGTATCCGTGACTCTATCGGTACAGCTCAGCGTTACACTACCAATTCAGCTAGTTGAACTCACAACGACCCTGTCTAGATTCATATATCAAGGCTGAAGACCCTTCGAACTTTGCAGAGGTTATCGAGATCGCCAACCACGCTGGCAAGTATGACGACTTGGTCCGTTTCCTCCAGATGGCCCGCAAGAGTCTTCGTGAGCCTAAGATCGACACTGAGCTCGCATATGCATATGCCAAAACGGATCGCCTGCACGACATGGAGGACTTCCTCAATTTCACAAATGTCGCTGACATTCTTGAGGTTGGAGAAAAGTGCTTCGAAGACGAATTATATCAAGCGGCGAAACTTCTTTTCACAAGCATTTCGAATTGGGCTCGCCTTGCAACCACACTTATTTATCTTGGCGAGAACCAGGCTGCCGTCGAGAGTGCACGTAAGGCCGGGAACACCCAGTACGAAGTGTCGGCGTTGCTTGAGCCCGAACACGATGCTAATTACAACCCAGGGTTTGGAAGCAAGTACACGCCGCATGCTTGGAGAAATCAGAGTTTCGTTTGGTGGGTCTCATCGTTTCACAAGTGGTGATCTTCCTGAATATCAAATCTATTAGGCCCAAATTTGCGGTCTCAATATCATCGTCCATGCAGAAGAACTTCCCGCTTTGATCCAAAATTACGAACGTCGTGGTCACTTCGACGAGATCATCTCTCTTCTTGAGGCTGGGCTAAGCTTAGAGAGGGCTCATGTCAGCGTTCCTCTCCTCGTCCAACTGAGCTTGATGCTTACCCTTGAGAACAGATGGGCATTTTCACTGAACTTTCTACCCTCTACAGCAAGTACCGCCCCGAGAAGCGTGAGTCTTAAAGGATTTTCTTAGAGAAGCGTAAAGAGAGCTGAATACTGCTTTGCAGTGATGGAGCACTTGAAACTCTTCGTCTCGCGTATAAACATTCCGAAAGTCATCCGCGCCGCCGAGAAGGCACATCTATGGCCTGAGCTCGTCTTCCTCTACGTGAAATATGATGAATTTGTTCGTCTATTCATTAGCTTCAAATCAGTGTATGCTGATAAATCGCTGCAGGACAATGCCGCTCTTGCCATGATCGAACGCTCTGCCGATGCTTGGGACCATAATCAATTCAAGGACGTCATTGTTCGCGTTGCAAACGTTGAGATGTGGGTGCCACCAATATCACTAGATGCTCAAATCTGACCACTCCGCCACCAGTTATTACAAGGCTTTGTCGTTCTACTTGCAGGAACAACCGACTCTTCTAACTGACCTACTCTCGGTACTCATCCCACGCATCGATCACTCCCGTGTCGTGCGCATGTTCCGTCAAGTCGATCACATACCACTTATTCGCTCGTATCTTATTGCCGTACAACATGTTGGTTCAATTTACTTTGCGGAGGACACATGCTCACTCTTATTCTAGCTCAACATCGAGGCTGTGAACGACGCATACAATGACCTTCTCATTGAAGAAGAGGACTACAAAACGCTTCGGGATTCTATTGACAGCTTTGACAACTTTGATAACACTGGCCTCGCCAGGCGGTTAGAGAAGCACGAACTGCTCGAGTTCCGCAGACTTGCTGCTCACTTGTACAAGGTGCGTTTTATAAATCCAAATTTTGTCTTATACCTGGTACATCTCGACCTCAGAAGAACGGCCGTTGGGAAGAATCAGTCTCTCTGAGCAAACAGGATAAGCTATACAAGGACGCAATGATCACAGCCTCCGTTTCTGGTTCCACCGAAATTGCCGAGGAACTACTATCGTACTTCGTGGTTATTGGCAACAAGGAGTGCTTCGCGGCATTACTATACATCTGTTTCGACCTCCTGCGCTCCGACGTCGTCGAGGAACTGTCGTGGCAGCATGGCTTGAATGACTTTTTCATGCCATACAAAATCCAGCATCAACGTACCCTCGTCGACAAGCTAGCGACACTAGAGAAGGAATTGCGGGAACGTTCGAAGAAAGAGAAGCAAAAGGAAGAACAGGAAGCCGACGCTCCCATAATCAATCCGGGTGGCTTTGGGAACCGCTTACTGCTGACACAAGGAAATGGGTATTTTTCTATTTTTCCTCTAGTTTGTCTGTCAGATTACCAACCTTTTCCTGGATAGGTTTGTTGGACAAGCCCCTCCACCCTCAATGAACGGCGCGACTGGGGTGGGGTTAGTTCCCCCGGTGAGTTGCCTACGATGCTGAATGTTTTCTTGTTTCAAGTTCTGACTCACAAGATAGCAAATGACCGGTTTTGGCGTTTTCTGATGTGTACCCTGCGGGCATTCAGTTGGAAAAATCTTGAAACTTCAGAACTGAATTGGATTGAATTGTCAAAGGCCCAAAGTGTATATAATTAATTATATGTTTTTTGTCATAATGTTCTAGTTTTTGCAGCCTTGATTTTCAAGTTCGTTTATGGATTATATTCTATCTCACTAAACACCGGACGCAATTGAGCCCGAGCCCGATATGCTGATCGGTTGAGATCGGGATTCATGAGAGCGATTTACAGTAACATAAAATTTGAAATTCTGTGCTCCCAGCCACCCTCACTTTGCACCTCTTTTCGTCTTTGCACATGTCTCAGCCCTTGAATGAAACTGAGCCCCTATCAGCGCCCATTTCTCGTCTTCTTATCGGATCGGGTATTTCGGACTAGTTCTTGTTCTTTTTCTCTCGCCGTGACAGAGAGAGCTTCCATGATCTGATTGTAAACGGCACGTCATAGGGCAACCTTCGCGCATCACTTGCGTCACCCTTTCAACCCACTTCCAGTTGGGCAACGGCAATTAGTGGCGGCCGTCACAGTGTGGCAAAGGGGAAAAAAAAAACGGCGTTTCATCCGTTGGATCGTCTCTTCGGCAGGACTTGATGGATGATGGCCATTACCTTTCGGCCGAGTTCGAAGAGTAGCTGCGCCGCACTCGGTAATGACAATCACCCCCAAGTTGTGCCGAATGCCGAGTGCCGACCACATTGTAGAAACGGCTGACGAAGAAAGAAGCACGGAAGAGCGGAACTAAAGCGGGGGAGAAGAGATAAAAAAGATCTGATGCTCTTTGGGCAATCTGCACACAACCAAAAACTACACAGCTTCGAGGGACGTGCCAAGTGATTGGGAAGGACCGTGGGCGTGTTTCATATGGTTTCAATGGCTAAAGATGCTAGAGGGGTGAGAGAGCACAAGTGATTGACTATTCGGAACGGACGCGGGGCGCTGAGGGTGATGTCTTACTATCGATCGCCCCTAGGGCAAAACAAACGTCTACAAACACGTTTTCTCTCTCTCCAGGTGAATGAACCGGCAGGAACGAGAATAGGGATACCCGATATCTACAATGACGTGACAGTGTGAGCCATTACCTGTCATGGAAGCTGGAGTATACGTTGTAGGTATGGAACTTCTCTCTCTCCCCCCCCCGTGGTTCTCCACTCCATTTGCTTGTTTTGGATCCGACATCTCATTTGACCAGCCGGGATTCCATGCACTTTACTTGCCGTGTTGGCAGCTCTGCTAGGGCCGTGCTTAGTAGCTGGGAGCGCTGACAAGGGGCTATGTAATTTCTCCATCAAGGCTTTTGAAGCTTTGAAGCACCGGGGGAGGTACAGTTCGGCATGAAATTTCCAGGTCCAAAAAAGTTCAAATTTAACTGCTTGGCTACAGTACCTTTACCCCCTTGGGCATGAAAATCAGGCAAAACCATCGCCCATCGTTCAAACAGTTCGGTATTGGCTTGGCGTTCTTGTTTTGGTCGCAGCATATGCGTCAGGGTTATTGGTTCGAGACATCATCTTGCGATGTCACAGGACTCTTTCACCTGCCGGTTCGCAGACTTTCACCATACTAGTAGTAACTAAAGGGGATTGGCAACCGGTACTCGATACATCCTGTGTTTAAGGCCCTGACGGCACTCCTCTGCGATATCTATGTTCCAGCTTTTCCGACTCAGAACCGGTGTCGATGCACATGCTCTATTCCAGCATTCCACAAACAGATACACAGGGAGGGAGATAGTAGTGAACATATAGTGAACATATCAAACCGCAGTTCACCATTTGGTGAACTCGCTTGATTTACTTCCACGAGTAAATACCTATTATAGGGATGCATTTGAGATAAGGCGAATAATACCTACATGGATCAGTACAGGATTGTCAAGTCCGAGAGTGTGTGCGTAAGTATAGACTAAGGGGCCGGCGCGAATACGAACATCGTCCCAAAAAAAAAAGGTAACAACCAAGGTGTAGATATCACATTACAATGCAGCTCCTTGTTGAGCTGCCACCACTTTGACCCTTTGCACGCGTGGTGAGAGACACGCGAGCAGTTTCATAAAAGACCTCGGAGACGCCACGATTGTGCTTTGAGCTGCATTCTACCGACGAAGACATGTGATGATCAGAAGAGAGCTTACCGAAGTTACTGAACGTAGCTCACCAAGGTATCTTGATGCCCGTATTCGCCGTGCTGTTGATAGTCCCTCTTCGTATCGGATCGTCTGCATGCCGTACCGTGCCAGTCGCTCTTTGGTCTGAAGATCATCACGAAGATCGCATTTGAGGGCTAATAATCGTTCGCGTCCAGTTAAGATACAATCGAGATAGATAATACCTACCAACAAGTACAAGCTAAGGTAACGTTAGTTGGCAAAGAAACTCAAGAGAAAGGTGGTGGCACACCTTGACGCCTGGGCAGTATTCTAAGATCTCATCAAGCCACTGAATGGGGGAGAGGTAATGTGGTGAATCAGCGAGCAATGACCCCTGAATTCGAGACGCAAACCCACACCTTCGCTTCAATATTATCCAGAGATGTAGGATTGTCGACCTGTAAAGTGAAATTGTTGTGTAAGGACGGCGAAGGCAGTACAGAAGATCCGAGGTTTTAATCTTACTGAGAAACACATCATCACGACATGGGTCTCCGAATAACTGAGTGAGCGCAGTCGATCAAACTCTTCCTGACCTTTGAGAGGGTAAGCTGTGGCGTTTGGCTGGAAAAAAAGGGTTAAGGTATTGCGCACCGGCGGTATCCCATAAGCTCAATTCTACCACTTGGTTATCGACAACGAGGTCATGTACGTAATTTTCGAATACAGTCGGTTCGCTGGTTATCGCCGGTCAGTGCATCAGGGATGGCCCCCCGGGGGAAGACGGGGAAGACGGACTAGATTTGGGTGAAGAAACCACGCGTGAACACGTTGAGAAGTGAGGTCTTGCCTGCCAAATTACGTGTCAAGTCTGGCCCGGTGACAAAAAAACTTGCGAACCACATGCTCCGTCACCGACGACGACTACCTTGCGCTGAATCTATAGCCGGAACATTGATGAACGCACGAGGAAAGCAGGGGTGATGAGAACAACGTACAGGTCTCCCCCTTCCGAAGGATGGTTTAGCCGAGGATGAACCGCACAAAGGCATATGGTTAGTGAGAGGAAGATGACGGTGTGGGTGGGGTGGGAAAGCAGTGAATGGCTAGGCACCCCTTTGCCAAGTAATTCCGCTCCTAGGATTTCATTCCTTATTTGGAATTAGCACAGCCCGTGGTAAAAAGACAAAAAGCTGATTTATTACTACACAAGAAAAGTACAAGTACATGTTTTAGTCTAAATTTTGAGCTCATGCTCAGCCTTTAAATAACGTACATAGCAATATGCCAAGTCTACTATGTACATGTATCCCCAACCAACATGTGAGCGAGCGGAGCGGCAAGATAACCGCAATCGGATGACCTAATATAATCCGAAATCGAATTGGGCAATGAGGTCTTGCCATGAGTTTTGCATAGTCGCCTCAGGTGTAGTGTTCCGGACACATTGTTCCCCTGGCAGAGACATTTGCGAGTCAAGGTGAATCGGGGAACGCAGAACTCCGGCACCAGGGGACCCGCCATAATCAAAGACGGGAAAGTATGTCGGGAAGACAGACATGTCGAGAGCGTTTTCGGTCAATCCGAGCGGCGTCTGCGGAGCCGAGGATTGCGCAGAAACGGCCGGGCTTGGATAAGACGCTGTAATATCGAAGAGGGCAGCTGTATCCGCTATTGGTGGAGCTGGAGGCGTGCAAACCATGCGGGTGGTGGAACCGATTTGTAGCGGGTGTAGAGGTTGTGGTGGCTGTGGTGTTCGACTCGGCGCAAATGAACGCAAGTAGTCCAATACGGTTGGGTGCATATGCTCATCTGCACCCTTTAATGGGAACGGAATTACGGGTTGGTGTGACGATGGTGATTGTTGAATAATGACAGGTGATGGCGGGCGGGTGGGCGCCGATCCCTTCCCGACGAGGCGAGTCTTACCACCAAGCATAGCTAGCTCATCCTCTTCGTCGGCCAACACATCGCTATCAGAAAGAGTTGCACTGCGAACGAGGGGCGAACTTCTGCCATCTCTGAAGGCCTGCAAGCTGGCGTGTGCCTTCTCGCGAAGCTTGAGCATGATTTCCTACGTACATCATAGATTTAGTCAAATATCCTTCCATGCGGGAATGAAGAAGGTACACACCAGAACCTTTTCTGCTCTGAACCCACGAGCGGCTTTTCCAAAAAGGGTGCAGGCCGAGTCAAGTTGCAAAAGTGCTGATGGTGCCAAACTCAGAGAAGGGCAACGTGTCACAATTGATCCCAAGATAATCTGGGGTAAATGCTGTCAAAAACTGATTACACAGACCCTGACAGGTACACCTACCGCGCAGGAGAACATATGCGTCCAAAGGAACCACATTCTTTCCATTGGTTCTTGGAGTTGAGAATGTAAATTCCCCATCAGGGCTATTAATGAACCCGCGCTCCTGTAAGCAGCAATGACGGATGACCCGTAGGGGCTGCCGAGAGGATCCTTGGCATGGTCACTCAATGCGCGTGCAAAGAAACCACGGTGCATATACAACAAATCTACCAACGCCGTCAGTACACGCAGAACGTGGTACCGGCGGGGACACGCACTCATTTCTCTGATAGCTAAAACGATGTGGCGTTGCAGTATTAGTGGGGCCGTCTCTGCGTAGGAGGCGCCAATTTTTGGCTCTGAGGACGTGCCCCCGAAGCCAGCGATCTGCAAAGCTGGGGGAACCTGGTACGCGCGAAGTTTCCTGTCAAGTTGAAGGATGGTCGCGTAGGTGGGTGCTTTTGCCCCAAAAACCTGATCATGAACGGCGGCGATGCATTCCGACGTGAATCTATGCTTCCAGGCATCGACTAATGTAAAGTCAGCTGTTTGCACACAAGGAGAAATGGTAAGACTTGCAAGCTTGGTCAGCCGGCGGATCATGCGGAAAAGGCATCTTGCAATCGACATGAGCCGTTGCGAAAGCGGTAGGGCGCCCGAAAGTGAGGCACTGTATGACATACACACACACGTCAGAAGACATTTTAAGATACATGATGGTGCACATGCCTGCCATGAGTCATAAACATAAGTTTCCCAGAACACCTCTCGTCGTTTTTGAGTTTCGGAGGGATCCAGCTTCCAACGACCTGTGTCACGATCTGTATAATATCCTCAGGATTTGTCATCAGGCACAATATTGCAGAGACTCACGAAGTCCGATCTGTCGTGGCGCGAACGAGTATCAGCAAGCTATCCACAACTGCCAGTTTGAGTAAACTCACACTTTGGGCGAGTTTCACAGCCATGCCCATGATCGCCCACCGGGAACCTCCGGACGATCCATGCCTTTCTGCGAAAAACAGATAGAACGAGATGAGGAATAACGCTTGAACCGCCCCGAGGGTTGGCTCATCAAAGACGCTATTCTGGAAAAGCGCGGCACGGGCGAGTTGGTGATACTTTTCTGCTTCAACATTGTATGAAGGAAGGCGCGCGTCCATAAGGCTCCCGATAGCGAGGACCATGAACATAACTGATAACCTGTGCGATAGCACGACAGTTGGCTCATCATCTGTTGCAAACGCCCCCTGGGGCTTATAAAGGACAGAATAGATGGTGGCATTAAATTCAGAGAGCGCGATGGGATTGTACCTAGATCGGGAAGATTGTCAGGACCGGAGGAGATAGTAAGCGAGAGAAAGGCTGACATCCAAGCGGCATAGGTGTAGTACAAATCGCGGAGTTCCGCTGCTTTCTCTGCTGAAGGCAAGTACCAATGCAGATTTCGGAGTCGCTCCTTGACAGTGTCGACGGATGGGCGGCTTAATGGTGTGAGAGGCAGCGAGCCACTGAACTGAAGAATTTCGGCTGGTAGGATGCCACGAAGGCGGGCATCGTCCTTTGCTTCACATTCCATCTCATTCTAAAAACTGACTGTGAGTAGAGAGGAGAAGCGACTAGCGCAGTAGCCGAACCTGTAAGAAGTACTTTTAAGGAAGGATGTCAGATTTCTGATGTTTCGACTAACCAACTGTCTACTTACCCATGAGTTAGCGAACTGTCCGTAGTAATTGGTGTGGCCGGATCCATTAATTGCCAGTGTACCGAAAGAATCAATTACGTCTGGGTTGTTTTCCTCTTCCTGCTGATGTATCGTAGTTGGGTTTCTAGGGGGTGCTTCGCGCTGTAAAGGGGCCTTGATGCGCAATTGCTCTTCGGATAGAAGTGGGTGAGGGTCGCTCGAATTTTGATTGTGGGACGTCCGGAGTGCATCCTCGAGATCACGGATGCGAGAGCACAACTCGGTGATCTTCTCATGTAGTTCTTGGGTGGATGCAAGTATAAAGCTACGCATGGAATAAGTGCCAGGCATAGGGCCAAAAAAATCGGAAACGTACCGATTTCCCTGCCCAGTGGTGAGGGAGCCTGGAAACGATGGTGAGTTGAAGAGTTCACCGAT
>QLPA01000405.1:0-27534 GCA_003313945.1 Lactifluus pinguis
CATCCCCACTGCAAGCTTAGTGACTGCATTGATTGTTGGAACGTCGTACAGAAAACCCGGACATCAGGACATTTTGTGTCCATCCAGGCGTCGTTGCAACGGAGCTGCTTGCCGACTCATGTAGCCCTGTGCCACCCACGAATACTATTGCTCTCCCAGTGGCGACGATTCTATACTTGACTTCAGGGAAAGCGGACTACTTGAGCAGCCGGTTTATCTGCGCGACTTGGGACTTGGGTGAAGTGGAGCGTGACTGGAAGGAGAAGATTGTTGCGCAAAACGCCCTCGTCAACAAACTTTCTCTCCCGCAGTAGCCTCGGGCGTGTTTCTGAACTAATTACAGCAGATGATCTTCCCGTGATATAAGTAGCCCATTCCGCGTAGCCGTGTATTAATCCCTGTTCTCAAATAGCACTGGCGCCCTGCCTTTACGTGTCAAGCTTCTCAAGGTGGAATGGACCGCATTGAGCAGCTTCTGCAGCTCAATGACAGCACCGGCTGCTGCCTTTTTGGGACTCCACTCACATTTTGATGTGGTTTCTAAAACCCCCATTAATACGTCGATGTGTACAGTCCTTGGGTCACTCTCTTTTTCCATTTGATAGGCTTCAGGAAATGCTAATAATAGCAAACTCTGCGCCCTATTCAAAAATGCAGAAAGTGAACAACAGCCTCGCGTTCCACGGTACAGGATGCAAGCGCGCAGAACGGCGTCGTGATATACGTCATCGTGGCGCCTCGGCTGACCTGGTTCAAGCGCAGTATTTGTTGTTCTAGTTACGAGCACAAGAGACAATGGATCTAGAGTCCCCACTTTTGTTGATTGTGAACGTTAGCGCATCGAGCCAAAAGGCGCGCTATGATGTCCAGACACTTGCGGTGAAGGTTTTCCTAATCACGGGACGTCGCTCTCGAGACAGCCTCAAATTTTGCCCGTGCTGGGTACATCCTGCAAGATCGTGGTTCCCATTTTCCCTAAGCTGCCGTGTGCAGTGTCAAGAAAGCCACAGCGGCGGTCGCAGTCCTGGCGGTTACGGTAACCGGGTTACTTGGACATTCTCGAAATTTTTTTGACTATACGGGTATCCGCCATGTCTATCATTTGCTTAGACGAAGATCATCCATCTCAGGAAGAGTACAGACACGTCATATATGTCCTAAGCTGCCAAGCCGAGACTACCTTTCCAATTGACCTATTTAGCCTACGCACAGACCCTTCGCAGGCTGATCGCTGGTGCATCTCGTGGGGCCAGTTCTGACTCTTTCCGAAATTTGCGCTGCAACTTTGATACGATCTTCACTATGCTGATGGTACGTTTTGCTCTGGTTTTCCCACTCGGTGCGAGCAGCCTGAGAGACGCAGCCCTTTGCGCATATCAACCAACCCTGCGCCACCATCAGCTTTCGCTTCTATGGACCTGAATTGATGGTGGGATGTTTTCGAGGTCAACATCCATGATGATGGTCTCTATAACTTCATTGTTGTGCCTATTTCCCCGCATGCCTCCTGATGTTCCATACAGTACATTCCATCTTGTATCCCTTGGTTTTTGCTATTCGCAAAAGTGTTTCAATTGCATATCAAAGCTCGCTGTCCATCGCTTTGCTGTGTTTTGCCACTCTTTGGTAAGCTTCTGAGTTTTGGTCGATATGTTTCCATAACATGGAATCTGCAGTTGGCTGAGCGCCGCCGTGCATAAACGGTGAGTGAGAAACGATGGTGTACATGGCGAAAAGTCAGGACTCGGACCGTTCTGATACGTTGCCGATACTAGTTTGATCCTGCTGCGTGTTGCCAGTGGCGGTGTTTAAATTAAATCAATCAAAAGATCCACGGATTCGCTCTGGAAAAAGGATCAAACTGCCGCACATTCCCCTGATGTCTTGACCTCCATCAGCGAGCGGTCTTTGGAGCCGAACCCACACGTCCCCATGGGAACGAAGCCACTCAGCTGCGGCCATACACGTGCCCACAGGTCATACCCCCTTGGAGAACTCATCTCAAGCAACATTGTCAGAGTTTCTCGCCTAGCAACGACAATTGAGTTATCGGGCCTTCCGTTCATCCTGAAGTTTTACCCTCGAGAGAGCTTATGTTTCGCGCGTACTACGCGGCGATCCGGTACTAGTATTCGGAGAAATATACCGAGGCGCTTACTAGTACTAGTAGTGTTTACCCTCTGGAGGCGTGAACACGGAAACCCATTTGAGTAGTCTACCGTACCCACGTGCAAAGTCCGGAGCCCGTTCTTGATCCCGGCTTTAATTCATAACGATAAGCGCTCTCCGTTGGGGGTTTTGCAGATCTTCCATATCAACGTGGCATCATCGCATGACATCGGCCATCGCCACCTCTATCATAGATCGTAGAAGGGTGCCCCTGGTCTAATGCCCACTGCGGGTCTTAGCCGGTGCTTCTGACCTTTCCTTCCGTAAGTCAATACAGTCACAGTTATACTATAGTGCGGCTTACGAAAAGGTTCGGATCGTTGTCGTCGTCGTCGTCCCAGTAAGGTCTCATCAAACCGGCACACTCCGTTTCCAGGCAAGAAGGAATTTGTTCTGTATAGAGCTAGTGTGTCTGTCACGGTCTCACTCTTCTTTCAATGGGGCTCGGTCGGTCGTCAGAACACTCGGACAGAATTTTTTATTTTGTCCGCGGAGATGATCTGTTCTGTCGGGCTATGATACAGCGCTGTACCCTCTGCCCTTCTCCCCATGGACATCTTGGTCAGAAGTTGCAATACCGGTACTATATTGTACTATTCCAGGCAAATACGTTCCAAGGCACCGGCCGCCTAAACGCCTTTCTCAATCCCATCGGCGTACCTCCCGCCACTCCACAGGGCTTATCCCCTTCATTCCTTACTTATGAATGCACAACTGACTACCGTTGTGCTGCTGTTGCCGGCGCTTCTCTCTCCATGATAGCCTAGTGAAAAGAACAAGTTTAGTCGGAATCTGTTTAGAGCGGGCCAGACCTACTGTACTAGTAGTGACACGTGTACGAGTTTGTGAGTTGCACTAGTGGGTGCCACACACTCCAGGGGGTGGTTACCACGCTCAACTAATGTACCTGGGGCCACGACACGGTCGGTCACGGTGTGCCACATTCAATTGTGTTGCAATTTGCAAGACGCGATCGCACGGCTATAACATATATATCCACAACACAGCAATACCCCCGCCCGATGCACTAAATAACGACAGTTTTTTTTTTGGTCCCCTTTATCAAGGTAACTTAATGATGACGATGATAGTAACTTAGTGGCGGCTTGATCGATGCTTGTGCGACGCCACAAGCCCCAAGCAACCCTCCGGCAAAAAAAAAAAAATTCTTCAAAATCTAAGAAGAAGCATCAAGAAGCCATCACGAGCTCATACTACTGGTCACTAGGGGACGGCTAAAATAATAACAGTTACAAGTTTAACCACAATGTTCGTTGCTTTATCGCAATTGCCGTAAAGTGACTTTTTTTGCGTTTTGCTATTGGATCGTGCGGGTCCGAGTCGTATATGCGACCCCTCCGGTGTTGGACTCGGTTTCGTCTCTAAAGGACCTCGGATGAACTAATATCCAACCGCAAAGAGTTTTTTTGCCTATTCGACTACAGTACTACTAAGATCCGGTTTTCCCCCTACTAATCACCACAGTACCTTTAACTGAGCTACAGACGATGCCTGGGCCCTGTGGGGGCAATTATTGACAAACCTCGAGGTGCCGGCTTTCTCACCCCTCGCCAACGATAAGCGACGAGATATGACAGTAATATCGGTTCGACTTTCGCCTCTCTTTTTTCGCCTCTTCTCTTCGTTCGCGCACAAATGTTGAAAAAAAAAAAAGAATACCTGTAAAATAAAACCCTCCCACTTCTTCGCGCACAACTTGGTAAAAAAAAAAAAACAGCGCCCGTTCGATCGGTCGGATCCTCTTGTCACTTCTTACAGTAAACGGATAATAATATTTTTTGAACAAGTCACGAGCCACGTGTTTGTGATTTTGATTTCAGACGGGACCCATAATCGAGCTGTGTAAAAGGTTTACGTACTTTGGTGCTGTATCGTTGTTCCGTGTTTACGTGTAACTTTACGCGAACGACCCGAATTCGGAGAAAAACGCCACTACGAGGCAAGGGTGCCAGTGCCTACCGCCCTCTCTTGATACAGTTTTACAATAAATGCATGTGCTGCCCAACCCGTAATACATTAACGTACATTTTAATAACCAATTTCGGTCCCACATATCCGATCATCATAAGTGCCTGAACCGAATTATTCAGGGGCAACATATGCAACTCTTATGAACGGCGGTGGAGAAATGTCGGCCCCACATACTACCCCATCGATTTCCGGCACTGGCCTCGCAACGGGTGGAGTCCCCACAGGGGCCTTCCAGACAACCACTCGTCTTGGAAGTGTCTTGTTCTCTGCCCAATAAAAAAAAACGAACTGGCAACGGCCCGGTAGTAAGCGGGACCGCGCACCCGGTACGTCCAGAGCGGTGTAACTCGAGCTCTGGGCGTCCGGGCAATGGGCATGGCGTTTTGTATGTATGCGATGAGATCGACTGTGCATTCCAACGGACTTTGATGATGTATACAACACGGAATAAGAGGAGACCAGAGATGAGAGACAGACAACAGACCGAGACTGAAGAGGTAATGACGGTGTGAATCAAGGCAGAGCGCAGCGAAAATAGATAAAAACAAAAAGGAAGGAAGGACGGGGAAAAGCCAAAAAAAAATAAACGAAGAACCGGGAGAACAGGACACAGGAAACCCAATGTCAATATCCCACAGTCCGAACAAAGCCCTAAAGCATAGGGAAATATGACGTAGAAGACGAAGGTGGTGACCAAGGATTCTGCCTTACAGAGCATCATCGCTCGCCTGAGCCTGCGCTGCCACTGCTGCTGCCGCGTGTACGGCCATTGCCATTCGTATGCTCTGAACCGGACACAGAGCGCGGTGACGTACGTGAAGCATAAGGTGGCTCAGGGTATGCATTCATGATGCTTGCAAATTTTGCTGGCACCGGGGGAGGTGCAACAGGAGACTGGTACGGTGGAGGCGAACGTGAACGCGAGTGCGTAGATGGAGGCTGGGCGTACGGGTTGGGAGGTGGTACTTCACGCGGGGAATGGCGGGGTGCTGAGCGAGGTGAGTAAGCGGGATCCTGTGGTGGATATCCATGACTGCGGGGCGATATCGGTGGGAGATCGTCCAGTGGCGTTCCGTTGCTGTTGCGCGAACCGCGTCGCGCGTGAGAGTATGGACGCTCTGGTGGTGGAGCGCCGCGCACGTCGGAGATGGGCAGTTCACCATCCGGGATAATATCCATGGAAGTTGAGTCGCGCGAACCCCGGCGTTCATGACCGTTAATACTGCTATTTGGACTGTCGTACTCGTCAGGTAGAGCAGGGACGACGGTAGCATGGCGACCACCAAGCGGCCTTGACGAACTGTACAGTCAATCAACCTGCTACGCAGTGCACCACAAGATTCGCGCTTACCCGCCCTCAACAAAATTTTGCCATACATAATCTTTTAGTCTGTCCGCGCCTGGGAGCTCCTGGATGAGATGCTTGATGGTGTTCTGTCCCAGGCCGAAAAAGTCTGGTCCGGAGACGGAGTTACTATGTTGCCTATTCCGAACATGGTTGGCGGCTCGCACGACGACAGACCAGGCACCAGTGGCTGTGCCAGCAATGATGGGCTTATCCGCCATATCATTTGCAATGATTTGGAACTTGGGCCCATCGCCGCCATCAAGGATGGTGCAATTGTAAACCGTCTCAGCGTTGGGATCGCGCGCGGACAGGTAACGCCTAAAAGACAACAAAGTAGGTCAAAGCTGTGGGGACGGGTCCGATCGTGTCAAAAAGATCATCACCTGTTAACCGAATAACCCACAGGGAAAATATAACGCTCCGTATGGAAATGCTCACGCATGCACACCTCACCCAAACAATTGACAGTCATAATGCCAACATTGAGCGGCAAAATGGGACGGCCATTCTTGTCTCGAGGCACCATGGGAATTGAATAGCTTTTTGACGTGACTGTATGTGCTTTCAAGCGTTTTGGTTTTGTATGACGTTGAACTGTCGTCTGTGGGATAGACGTGGCTGAAGGGCCGACCGAAGTGGGAGAGCCTGGACCTATATGGTTAGGGGTGCCGTTGCCGTTGCCGTTTCGTAAGGGATGGGATGAGTCGCCATCAGGGCCCGCGTAATGTTCCGTGTCAGAGCCCAACGGAGACATTGGTGATCCAGGGGAGAGTTGATGTGGCGTAGGAGGGACGCCCGCGTTGTTGATGAATTGTGGGATACGGTGCATTCCATGGCCAGAGGCAGGGGGAGGGGCGACCGGTTCAGATGGAGCAGCTGAAGGCGGCTTGATCCTGATGCGTTTGCCTGATGAGGTCACAAGGGTTTGAGAAGAGCCAGGAGCGGTTGAGGTGGAATTGACAGAGTTGGCTGAAGGGGGAAACGGGGATGAAACGCCGGCCTCTTTGGCTTTGGTCGGGTTGGGAGCCGTAGCGGTCGCTTTGCCTCTCCTCGGGGTCTTACGGGCATCGCGTGCCTCTTCCTCTTCACGTTCCTTCATCTCTTCTAATTGGCGCTTGCGAGCTTGGGGCCCGATATGACGAGAAGTATACAATGGATCAAGAGAGGGATCATCCGTCCTAACTTCATCCAAAGCTTCATGTAAGATGGCTTGAAAGGCATTGAGAGCATGGGTGGATTGTAAAGCGCGGGGAAAGGCGGTAGGTGGTTGAGACGGAGATTGGGAGGTCGGACTATGCGGGGTCGGACTGGAAGGTTGACGTGCGACGGCTGCTTCCAGTTCGAGTATTCGGTCGAGGAGCATACTTAATAAAGGAGTATTGACACAATGATAGGAAACGATAGGGACAAGAATCGCATACCCTTTTTCGCTGTTCCAATTAACATTTCGCTCGCCGGAACGCCTGAGCTCATCCTCAAGGTCCTTGTATTTCTATTGGTGGAGAGGAGTGAACAAAGGTATAAAAAAAAGATGAGGATAAACTGACCTCTTCGAGATCCCAATATTTTCTTTTGAGCTTGTAATATTTTTCGCTAAACTCTCTCTGATCTTTGGCATTCTGAACGGAGGAAAGGGCAAATGGCTGATGAGGGGGTATGGGAGGAGGACCCATAATGACGTCCCTGTCTGTAGGTGGGGGTGGAGGGAGCATTGGGGCAGACCTGGGGGACATTGAAGAAAAAGGGGGAAAAGGGGAAAAACCAAGTCGTCGTGGAATAGAAGAGAAAAGAGAGAGAGAAGGCGGGGCTGGTCTAGGCAGAACCGTGTTTGGGAAATGGTTGTGTCATGGTCATGACAGGTCGAGTTCAGGGCCACGGCCACCTGATTTCACTCCTTCTCCTTTGCGATCAAAAACTAGTTTTAGAGGCTCACACGTGCTCATATCATATCACGTCCCTATCGATCGTAGCTAGAGTGTAACTAGAAACGGTGAGGGGTGCGGCTGTGAAAACCCGAAGTGGGTGTCATATCCTAATTAGTCACTCGTCGCGGCGTTGAGTCGGATCCTTCCCTTTTACGGAATTTGCCCTTTTCACCCCGTTCCTGTATACGCATATAAAATACGCCTCCTATCGTTTACCTTTGGACCCGCGATAAATGTTACGTTTTGGGTTGCCACAGATCATACAATTTCATTCGGCTTTCCCCGATTAGGTTACAGTCTTGCCTTTTAAAGTATTTGACACGTGTAGTTGATACCAAACATGCGGACCCATGATGAATGATAATGGTCACCAATATCAATCTCTTTGTTCATGTGAGTGAAGCCCCCGTCACTCCTCTTGTAGCGTGGCGTTCAGCCACAAGCGCCATTTCCTTCCTTTAGTTGTCTCCCGTCGGGGGCCAATTCCTCGGATCTCCGCCACAACAGTTACATCCTTTATTGTTACCCCTTTTCATTTACTATTAACATTCTTATATATGCCACGCGGCCTTCTGAAACTCTGTGGCGTTCCCCACCTGTGGTAGAACCTGTCTGGACCCTTTGGGGACATTGTGCGGGCAACCACCATAACTTACCCATATCCTTATGCATGCATCTCTACTCACACTCCTTTCCTAAAAGTCTGTCGACCATACATGGTCCTACTCTCGACGCCTTCCGCTGATAGGCACCACTTACCGCTCAAAAGCGGCCCTAAGGTTTCATCAATCGACGCCTCCAAGCCGCCCTGACATGACATCGTCCCCGTTTAGTGTCGTCGCAGCCAGAAAACGGTCGTTTCCGTTCATGTTTTACACAAAAGAACCCTACTTAGTACAGTTTACCTATAAGACTCTCGGCGATGTCGGGAGAATAAGCGGATTAACGCCTTTGGCGCTGGCTTCCCACATTTTTGCCACCATCTGATAGGCGGCCGAGACAAAGGAACCACGTTGCTATTGGTTCACCCTCATTAAGCGCACGTCAACGCCCCCCCCCCTCTTCGGTGAAGCTGTCTTTTGCTAGCACCCTGAACGCTTTCAAACACCGCATCCTGACGGGCAATTTGGTCATCCCATCCTCTTTACACACCCTGCGGAGATAACCATAAACATGACATGTGCGCTTGATACCGAGGTACATCGACGAGCCACAACATTTAATCAGACAGGGGTTGTGCAAGCGACGACGCTCATCTTTTCGGCAGGACATCAACTTGGCAACAACCAATGTCACGCCCTCGGGTAGTTACGTTTTGGATGGGCTTTTCAGTGTACACAGGGATAAAAGCCTAGGACCATGCGCGCACAACGCCTGAACTCTCTCTTCCCTCGACAAGGCATTTCAAAAGGTGATACCCTCGCAGTGAGGGGTGCGAGCCCTAGAATGAGAAAATGAAGGCTGCGGGTCATGGTCATGTGGCCGTGGCCAAAGCTTAAAACGGGTGGTTAGTGGCGTAAGCGCGGCGTGGCGTCCCTAAATGGGGACACGGAATCTTGGGAATTTGGAAGAACGATTTGCGCTGTGCAATCGGAAGAAGAGGGGGTTTGCCCGTCCTCGGCGGGGATCTCTACAAATTTTGACCCCCCCACGCTCTTCTTCCATTTGTCCGAGCGAGTGAGGGGCGAACATGAGACATGTCCCACTACTACTATCCACCCACATACGCCTAAGGGGTCCAACTCCCCTTCCTTGTTCTTTACCTTGTTTTTTTCATATGTGCTCTCTCAGATACACACAAGTCATGTAGCCTTTATTTTTTTTCTCCCTTGTTTTATCGTCGACGCTCGGTATTCTCGCTTAACCCTTTCGAGGGGACCGTTTTGCGCTCTCATTATCCTCGGGTTTTCCGAATCCGCGCTCCAGGGCTCCTGTGTTTTGAGGTACGACCTGTTATAGTATGGTCAACTTGCTGCCTTATCTGAAAAAATCACACACGGAGTGGCGAAATTTATTACATGACGTGCGTCTGATTATGTGTGAGCCCCCTGTGTGCTTTGTCGCAAGAAGAAGTTGTACAACAAGGGGGGGGTCACCACCACTCAATTTCATTCATTTCATTTCATTTCCACTCCACTTCTCTACTCTTCACTTTTTGACCAAATGCGTTAAACTTTATGTACTAACATGGCGTACACGCGAAACCCATTTACCATTTCACCCCCAGTTGGGTTCTGGACCGGGCCTCCTCCTCCACAGCGCGGGGGGGGAGTGAAATTTTTTACTCTTTTCATGTCATCTGATTTCCCACAAATGAAAAGGGCATGGGACCAGCCCTAACAGTACCGGTAGTCGTTGGAGGCCACGTGGATGATACGAGCCACGAGCCACGTAATAAGTGGACACCACGAGTCTGTCCTTCTTCTTCTTCTTCTTCTTCCGCGATAAAACAAGGTCCTAGATTTAGAAGTAAAATCACAAAAAAAATAAGTGAGTGGCGGGGTTGAGACCCGATCTCACAACAACAACGGAGAGAGGAACAAGACACGGGGGGGAGAGACGACTTGTATATGCATGTCTCACTGTCGTAATATGCGCGCCGTCTTTATTGCTTCCGCAGGGGGTGGCAATGGCGGTGGTGATGGTGATGGTGGTGGTGCCAGTGGTGTATAATTGAAAAACTTGTACTAGTACTGTAGAAGTTACAGATACGGACTCGGATACGGTCCGGATACTGTATCCTATCCTATCACACCAGGTAACGTTCGAGGTCCAATCGCCACTTCACACCGGCTCAAACTAATAGACTCCTCCAATGACCGTAATAACTGACCCTATTGGGACATTGAACGGACCATACGTTTTTTTTTTTCGCGTACCTTGCTTTGAACTCAAAATATCTGGGGGTCATCAACTACAGTATGGGCCGGAAACAATCAATGTCACAAAAAGTCATGACAAACTTGGTCGGTTGAAAAATGCAGAATATTCCGCTTGTGGCAAGTGCCAGTGGGGAAGGGAAAGCGCCACGCTGAAAGAACTTTGTGCCTATCAAATTCTTTTTTTTTTTTTGAAACTATCTTTCCCATCACTTTGACTGTCGCGGTACTCATAACATCTCCGTGTCCCGCAGTACGTGTGAACGAGTGAACACATGCCCTCAAACCCTTACTATCGTCATACCCAAAGATGACACCTCACTCGACTCTGCACCGCAACTGAGAACCAACACATTTATGACAACTAGTCTAGTTCTTCTCACTGCCAATGATGCCATCGTTGTTCCATATCCGCCTGTCTATGCCCGGTCCTAGGCTCCATCATCCATTCATCCACTTTTTTTTTTGTTTAAGGTAAATAAATCACCCCAGTTCCTTCCTATAGGGTCCGGAGCATGCGCCACAATCAGACCACATAGGGCTCTTTCTCGCCACGTTCTCTCTCAACCTTATCACGGATTTTAGGACCCATATAACTCAGAACAAAACTGGAACAACAAAAGTATTTAGGAGTGGGTGGATGATTCTTCGAACGAGATGTAACGTACGGGAGTGGGGCCATCGCGGTTGTCAGTCCTCCTAATAGCAGCGTTGCGCCGACCGTGCCGAGCGTATGATACATCCCACCCGCGAAGAGGGGAAACGCCGCCGCGAACGACGTGCGCATCGTTGTATTGCACGCGAGCGCGAATGCCGCGATAGGTCGATACGCAATGACGATGTACGTGAAGGAGGATGTGAAGATAAAGTAGGTGCCCATGCCGAACGGGACCGACGCAAGCACCGGTACGATCCAGTGTTCACCGCGGTAAGTTGAGAATGCGAGCCAGAAGAGCGAGAGAGGGACGAGTACCCCACCGACTTGTCCCATCAGGAGACGGAACTCTGCCGGTGGGTCTGCCTCGCCATGCGCATCTTTGTATCGACGGTACCTCCTTAGGGGTGAAAAAACGAGTTTTTGATCAGCTTTTCTGTTGGAGGAGGTGAACGGGATCGGGGGAAGGGAATTTCGGTCCGCACCGATTCCAGAAGGGCATCGTGCACAGGCCGAGGAGCATTCCGACGGCGATTCCCTGGAATGTCATGCCCGTACATTGAAGATTGAATCCATGTTTTCCCTCGAAAATGATGGGGAATGCTTGGAAGGTTAGGTAAAGGATGCCGAGAATCAACGAATCCCTTCAAGTTATCAGCATATCATGTCAGCGGCAAATCGTTTCCGAGAGATGGCGGTTCGCCACATATACCATAGATTCAACAGGAGCGCCATATGATCGAGAAGCGCAAAGTCAACAAGCAATGTTCGTAGTGGGTTGGTGTGTGCCTTCTCCGCTGGTGCATACCAATTTGGACTCCCCGTCTCCTCACGAAGGCTACGCTAACTATGTGAGCTAATATCACAGTCCATGCTATTCAGCACTTACCGTTGCGCCTTCCACTTGAGTATCACAGGGATGCATGTTTCTGGCACGATCTATAATGGCTAAGGTCAGCGTATGGAATGTCCACTTAAAGGATTAGACTTTACGATGATCAGCAGTACTGCCTGGACGAATGACCACATGATCAGAATGTAGAATGTCCATCTCCAATGTAGATGCTGGTTAATAAATCTATTTGCATCCCTCTTTTTACAAACGATTGCTCTTAGGGACGTGCGTATACCCACCCACTGAGTATAGGTCCTAGTTCAGGACCAAGGAAGGGGCATATCGTGTAAACGGCCATCGGTCTATCTCAAGTTATGATAAACGCAATTCAAAAACCGCGATCGGTGAAGCCAAAAACGCACGTGGCGACTTCACTATTGGAGAACATATCACTGACGCTTCCTCCAGCCACGCAGAGAAACGCAGCACCGCAGTATCCAGAGATGAATCGAAAAATCAGGTATACAGCTGTCGATGGGCGTCGCACCACAGTTTCACTGGCAGTAACATGGATGTACTAGGGAAACCACTTACAAATATTGGGCGCAAACGCGACAGGGAACATAAACAGGAAGAATAGGGAAAACGACACGCGATAGACCATCTTGCGTCCGTATATCTCCGACATTGGCCCCGCGACGACTGGCCCGAGACCGAGACCCAAAACGAAGAGGCTGACGCCGAGTATGGCGACTTCCTTGCCCACATGGAATTCTCTGGCCACTGGCGCTTCCACAAAGGCAGCCTTTTGTCGTGAAAAAAAGTCGTGCGGGGCGGGGATATAATATCAATTAGGATACCCGATATCGGACAGAGTTTGATATGCGCCGGGAAGAGCCGGGACAAGGATAAGGACATACCATGGACGAGGCGCAGGTGACACAAATGGATGCACTTGAAATGCAAATCACGGAAAGCCATCGGCGTACCAGAGACAGTTCCTGGGGATTCTCTGTTGGCTCAAGACAAACTTCATAGGGACTCGAGTCGGGCGATGGTGGTGTCGGACTCGGATCGTGATGCTTATTTCGTGTATGGTGATGCCAAAAGTCGAAAGTCGGGTGAGGGTGCCAGAAGAACATGAGTTGGGTGTAAAGTGAAACATCCCGTAGGGCTCGGAGGTAGTAAAACGCAGAGCCCGTGGGACTAGTTACTTACAGATGATAGGCACATACGTACATCGTGGCATCTCTAACGTACGATCAAGACAAATTAAGTGCGTCTCGACCCGCGGTCTCGGAACGATTGCGGACCGAAGAAGGCACCGCGACCACCCTTTGACAAAATTCCTTATGGGGAATATAAGCGCGGGAAGAAGAGGTCGCATCTGCTGAAAATGAGCGAAAATTGACAATTTCGGGTCATAAAGTGGGTCGTAACATCGATCTATGAAAACTGATTGTGGTTAATTGTAGAAGTACGATCGTCCCGATCAGTCTGGCATACAAGTGGCAAAAGTCGTGTGGTCGTGACAACTGCATTACACAGCGAACTTGGATTTTTCCCGCAACCGAGCACCTACGTGGTAGAATACAAAACTATGACAGAGATCGACATTCTGAGCGTTACCTAAGTAAGGATGAACTCACGGTAAAGGCGCCATGATTGTTGCAACACTGGCCAGAACCAAAGTGGCACCCACCGTGCCGAGGGTGCGATACATCTGAGTAGCGAAGAGCGGGAACGCGGCGGCAAATGACGCGCGCATAACACTGTTACTCGCCATCGCAGACGCTGCGATCGGCCGGTACGCAACGACGAGATACGTGAAGGAGGACGTGAAGACAAAATATGTGCCCGTGCCAAATGGAACAGATGCGATGATGGGCGCGATCCAATGAACATGACTATATGTGGTGAAGGCCAGCCAGAAAAGGCTGACGGACACGAGCACCGCACCCGCCTGGCCCATTACGAGACGGAATTCCGGTGGTGGATCGCCGTGATTCTGGACGAACCGCCTATAACGTCTATGAAAGAGCATGATCGAATGAACAAAGAAGCCAGAGGTGAGTTTAACTCGCCCATTCCAATATGGGGTCGTTGCCAGCCCGATGAAAAAGCCAATGGCAATACCGAGGAATGTCAAGCCCGTCATTTGTAAATTAAAGCCATGCTTTTCCATGAAGATGATAGGAAACGCCTCAAAGGCAAGGTATTGAATTCCTAAAATAAATGCATTCCTAACAGGATTTATTTATCACTGGAGCGATGAGTGAGAGTAAGCACTCTACCAAACGTCGATTAGGAGTGCCATGCGATCAAAGAGGATGAGTTCTACAGGAGCTCAATCGCGTACTGCACGTTTAGAAAAAGTTAGGAAGACATACGGAACGGCCTATAGCAACTAAGGAGAACTGCATGTCCCAAGCTGGTGTATTCCCTCTCTAATGGAGCATAATATTGCTGGTTCCCAGTGGTTTCTCTCAGGCTGGATGACCTAGGTCAGCGTTTAACTATCTGCTGGTTGCTGGTGAGTGTACCGTTGTGCCTTCCGCTTGAGAATCACAGGGACGTAGGTCTCTGGAACAAACTACATTGTCTCTTCAGGAAGGATATCACACTAGGTCCTAGAATACCTACGCAGATCAATGCAATTGTTTGAATGAAAGACCAGATAATGAGGAAATAATACGTCCATCTCCAGTTCGTGTTTTGGTTGATGAAACTTCGTAATATTCAACGTAACGACGGGAGGAGTCAGGAATCAGCTCACCCGCTAAGTAAAGGTCCGATCTCCGGGCCGAGAAATGGTGTCATCGTATAAACAGCCATCGGACTAGTACGACAAACGGCCTTTACTCCCGGAGCCACAACATAGAGACCACGAAAACCCACGTTCCGACCTTTGCATTGGAGAACATATCGCTAACACTGCCACCAGCAACACTGAGAAATGCTGAGCCGCAGAAACCCGAGACATATCGGAATGTCAAGTAAGTTGCTTCAAAACAAAACGTGATTAGAACCCAGATGCACCATGGGTGACCGTTTACGCGACAATTACCAATGTCAGGTGCAAAGGCGACAGGAAACGTAAAGGCGAAGAAAAGGATGAATGAGACCCGATAGACAATGTTCCGTCCGTAAACTTCGGACAATGGCCCTGAAAAGAGAGGACCGGTGCCGAGTCCAATGACATAAAGGCTGATCCCCAAGATGGCTACTTCTTTTCCCACAAGGAATTGTTGAGACACGGCGTTTACCGTGAAAGCAGCCTGTGATGGCGCAGAGGATAGCTCGAAGTGAGTGATAAGTGCGTTTAGTATTCGAGACACTTGCAATAGACGATGCGCCTGCGACACAGAGCGCTGCCCCAGAGATGGTTGCAACTGCCAGCCAGCGACGAAATAAAGGGAGCTCTTGAGGGTCATCATCTCGCTCGAGCTGAACCTCGTATTTCTTCTCCCCGCGTAATACGGAACTATCCCGTTCTGCTGGGTGACCTTCAAGTTGGTGAGATACCTTGCGCCCATCAAGGGTTGAAGTATGGGACATGGGCGAAGACGAGGGACACTTGTCGGTGTTCATAGAGCGGGGAAGTGCTTATCGACTTATAAATCGATGGTTTTTGTATGAGGGCGAGATTGTAGATCATGAATTATCAGACGCAGATCCGCACCCGGATGATATTTTAGGCGTCCGAGAGAGTTACGTACTATCTAGCAGGATCTCCCATTTATTGTCAGAAGGGAGCCTGAGGATCAGTCATTGAGGCTGAGAGAGGAGAGTTGTAGAAAGGAGAGTCTTAACACAAAAATAAATGTATGGGATAGTCGCAAGTCGGAGTCGGATTTCGGTGCCCGGGGTCTCCGAGTCTGCTCCCTTCACTGACTTGGACAGGCTTCTCCATACGTGCAGGTGTTCAGATAGAGTCGTTGAAAGACTAGGAGAACGTTTCAAGTAATCTAATCGGCACACCTCACAATGAACGGGCTCGTTAAAAGAGATACGAAGCAAAGAAGAGCTAAAGCGCAAACGGGAGGGAGAAAGCAACTTGAATAGGTAAGCAATCATGATGACAGTGATGAGGCAAAGTGGGTGAGAAGATGAAACGCAGCAGAGAGGCAAAAAGGACGACACGGAGGAACTGAAGGGACACGCGGTAGCATCCCGCGTTCGACTACCGCATCCGTTCAATGCGCCACAGTGTCAAAGACGGCATAGAAAGTGAATCAGACACCGTGTAATTCAGCTGTCATAAGGGTAAACAAATTGGCCATGGTAACACCCGTGTGTCAACAACGGGCAAGTCATGAAGAGTGTAGCCGTGTTCTGTTGTTGATTAGTGCCACTAAGTCTGACAGCTCTGATGAAAATGAATTCAACTTGAGTAATACGTGTTACTATCACTTGACAGAAGTGATAAACGACAAGGGATTAAATTCGAATCAGCTCAACAAAAGTAGTGGAAGTGACAGCCAAGCATCTATTCTAGTGGTCTACATACCTTTTATCTTTTATGCACGTTCATGCCAGAGACCTGATGGTGTGAAAGCAGTAAACGATATCGGGAAGCAGTGCGAGCTTTCAATTTCCAATCTCCGATATCTCCGGTGCTTAAATTTCCCCCTATACAGTACTCACACTTGCTCAATCTCATTTGTGCTCCCATCGTGTTACCTTCATACACAGCGCGAAATGGTTTTGGTTCTTGAGTTTTGACACAATTTTTTTTTAACCTATATCACCATCCACTGAGAGCATAAAGTTGCCAAACTGTTAAAAATCACCGTGAGATTATCACATGTAAGCGATAAGTCAATGCATCCGGTAAGCGCTATTTCAAATGTCTGCATTGAATTTAGACGGAGTCATTTATGTAGCTGCTAAACCGATTTGACACGATGTCTCGATTCTAATCTGTACTTTCACGACTCAGAAAATGAGATTCCTCAGGCCTCAGGCACCAACACATTTTTTTAGTGGACCTATAGAAATTTTGTAGAATCACATCATGCACATCATAGGTTACGGTAGCACTGAATGGTGCTGCGCAGTTCACATTCTTCTGCCGAGAAACTCCACTGACGGGTTCTTACCCCATGCCCCATATAGTCATCTGTCAGGCCTCCAGTGACAGGTTTCGTAAAATTTGTTTAAATGCTCTACAGTAGCCTCATGAGCTTCAATCCCTCATCTTTCTGACCTGCCATTATCAAGTCGCTCTGTGGCGGGTCCACACATCTCGGAAACTCAACCTGATTTGACCGCATCGACATGGGTGCCTCTGCCGTTGTAGATATCCGACCTGTCTTTGGGGCCGGCTTCGCTGGGTTTTTCGTCAGCACTGTGTGCGTCTGGTTCCTTTTCTAGTCGTCGTTGTCGACCTCTTTTTGAGTGGCGAGCCCCTAGCTTGTTTGGTATGACAATAATCCAAGCGTGAGTCAAAGTGATCTTTCAAGCTCGCTTCGGTTCGCATTAATAGCTTGGTTTATGCAGATGGACTTACTTTTGGTAATGAAACCTAACCCTACAAAGTTGTCACGAAATTAAGCCGTTGGTATACCCAGGGATAGTCGCAATGAAGACCCGAGGTTACACAGAGTATTCATTGCGATCTTGATGTACGTGGTGGGACCCAACACTTGACAGTTTCTTACGTAGTGGTCTTACTAGCGTTCTGAATACCCTGCACACAATTCTAGTCTTTCATGCGCTCTACTGGTGAGATGGCCAGTGTGCCCTCCCAACCGTCCATCGAAAGTCCATTATTTTAGGTACCTGATCCTGAACTTTGGCAATGTTGACAATCTAAACTTCAATATGTGGTGAGTTCTCTCATTTCAGTGGTTCTCACCTCTAATTTTTGCCCTTAGGTCTATAAATGTACGTCTCCCATCGTGTGAATCTCGCCACCCTCAGGCTGATACATACCACGTGTACATGATGTAGATTCAAGGCGCACTTGCAGTATGCTATGCTTTGCTAATTCATCCAATGGTTGACTTACCATTACTTGTAGCCTACCGTTATCTTTTTAGTCCACATGTTAGTCCTTGGCCCTTTTCAGCGAATTGACGTCCTGATCCGCCAGCGTAGTTGTTACGCAAGACGAATTTATATTTGTAGGCATTTCCTCCTGCAACTTTCTGTATTCCCGATTGTGACGTGATCACTTGACAGTAAGCCAGAGGTTAATTTTCCCTGTGTTGATCGTAAGTACCCTGTGTGGGTGACTTGTCGTACATTTTTCATCTATGTCGTATTTGTAGGTCAGTTTAAGTAGCATTATCCCCAGTAAGCACTTTCTCCATTACGTGATGCACTTCTTGTGATTAGCTCACCTGCGTTTCTGCAGTCATCGGATGGGGTGCGTTTCGCGCTCGCTTTTCGCACCATTCACAAACATTAATCCTTGTACGCCAGGTATTGTCATTAAAGAGTATATGTGATTTCACTTGAGCTCTTCGGGGAATTTGACGCCTATTATCAGGTTTTCCCTCAAACAATTCTCTCGCTATGGCATCTTTACCGTATGCCTCTATGTTCACTTCCTCTTTTCAACAGCGCATGACTTCTCAGTAGCGGTCCGCCTCCGTGGGATTGCTCGCAATGTTCTTGGCAGACATGCTGAATGTCGTGGCGATGTGTTGGTATCTCTATCGCAAAAGAACTGGGCTCGCGAGGCAAGTCACGGTTTTGCTATTTCGAGATGACAATCAAAAATCCCTTCAATGCTCGTGTACAGAAGTGACACGACTATCAAGACCCTGATGACCTACTGCATCAGCACGGGCCTGTTGTCAAGGTGAGACTTGATGACACATCACGTGGCCACGATAAATGAATGAAGTTAGCATCATTGCTCTTATGTCGTTTATTTTTGTGAGCGCTTCTCTTCTCTTCCTTGTGCCGCCTTACGCCGTGATTAGTTCTATACCGCGCCCACTACTCTGCTTTCGGACGCTTTATTCTGGACGGTAGATAAATGTTCGTCTGCTCTTATGTAGAGGATGATTTTCTGAAATCATCATTTCAGGTCACGTCAACTCCCTCCTCGTCATGTAAAGAGTACTTTCAGTCTTGAGGAGGGATTGCTGACATGTCAGGCTTTCAGGTTGAATAGCCGCGAGTCAATGCTTGGGCGGGAAGAGACTCCGGACGCTAGTACCTTCTACATGTCTTCGATCACAACTGCGCAACAGAAGGGAACATACCAAGAGTCAATTCCCCGAGTTGGACAACCTTCGGCTCAGGTTGACGTGCACCAGTCAACTAGTAGGGACGTTCCACCGTGCAAACGTGATGACAACACGGAACCTAGCCTGCCCAACATCGAAATATTAGTACGGATCCCTACACTTTGTTGTGGTACCTGAACTCATACAGTATGGTTACCTGTATCGAAGGATGCGGCTATCTCAGGTTCTTCTTGTCTTGACAGCCAACGATCATTGATAGAGTCAGTATGAATGATTGCAAGTTTTAAAGTTTCGGGTCCAATGGTGAGTCAGTGAGTGCTGCCGTGACTCTCACTGGTAGTAGTCGGTCATTGCTTTGCATAACTTTTTTGTCACGGTGGATCATCAACGCATATAATTACAGCATTTTAATTGACTTCATACTCATATTCTTGTCACTCCGTGCACCATCCGAGTCTTGTTTCCATCTATAGGCCTTTCTGGCGTATGGCAGTGGATTCCTAACTGCTTCCGTTTGACGTCATTCTATTGTGAGTTCTGTCACTAAAAGTGGTATAGGCTGCTACACCGTGCTCTCACGGAGGATTTGTCCACGTTTGGAGACCCCTGATCACTTCAGCGGGACACATTAAGAATCGCAGGCACACTGTCAGTGTTATGCCGGGCCCCTCAAATCCCTCCTTTCGCCTACAGTATTGTCTTGTGACGGTTCCTTGTTCCGTTACATTTCCGGAGCGAGCGAATCATGGTCTCCATTACGGCGCATTTGACAGTACATTTCGAGAAGCGATGTTCAATTCAGGTCCCAGGTCTTTCTTACTTTCAAATTGCTGCTATCTGAGTTACGCCCAGAACCCCCTGGTGTTGACTGTCATCTCGCCCACTGTATATCATTACCGTTATGTCCTGGCGGTTTCGCTATCGCATCTGAAAACATGTCCGCTTCTCCCCTTCGGTTTACTTCCTCGGTCAAGGTCGGTAATGTTGCTCGCGCCATTGTCGCCGGCGACACTGCACGCGCACGGAAATTTCTTGCTGGTACCCAGCCACATGGCCCGATAGCCCATAAATCATCAGAACTCCGTCGGCGTGTTGCCGTGAGGGACAATGACAGCCATGGCGACAGCCGCAGCCACGCTCAAGTTAATCTTTCCGAAGGCGGGAAGGCTGCTGACGATACGATTGATGCCACTGACGCTGGTTTGCTCGGGATCTCCTCACCACATCTGTTACGCTACTGATAATTGTCATGTTCTAGCGTTGATATATACCGCCACGATCGGGGTCGGCAGCCCGCCCACCGATTATGTCCTTGTTATCGACACTGGCAGTTCCAATACCTGGGTTGGTGCAAATAAGAAGTACAGAAAGACGGGTACCTCCAAGGAAACTAGAAATGCCGTAGTAAGTCACGACTCTGTCCAGCATCGCACAGTCGGTCAGCTATGGATCGGGAGCTTTCACTGGGAAGGAATGTGGGCATCTTTTATTCTCCTGCGCCTCCTGGCTGAGATGCTATCTTGTGGTTCTAGACATTGATCAAGTCACGCTCTCTCCCTCGCTTACCATCAGGTCCCAAAGCATCGGCGTTGCTTCCTCTGCTCGAGGATTCACTGATGTCGATGGTACAGTGCATTTTCTACTTCCTGTCAAGGCGCCCTATCGTTTGACTCAATCACAAATTCGCAGCATTGGCCCCGTCGATCTCACTCAGGGCACGATTGGGGGGAAAACTCCTGTCCCCACCATAACTGATAGCCTTTTCAAACAAGGCACGATTTCTACGGAGTCTATCGGCATTTTCTACCAACCAACTACTTCGGCGACCGCCCTTGCCAACGGAGAGCTCAAATTCGGAGGTATCGATTCGTCCAAGTTCTTATTTTTACTCAATTAGTGTCACGCAGTGAGACTGAAGCGGTTATAAAAGGATCGTCGGCGATGTGAACTATGTACCGATCACGAACACTTCGCCTGCAAGCCGTTATTGGGGTGTCGATCAAACCGTCACGTACGGTTCCAGTGGAGAACCAATCTTAGGGTTGACCTCTGGTATCGTTGACACCGGAACCACACTGATTCTCCTTGCCACTGGTTCGATTCTTTCCTAACGCCTTATATCATCGCACTCAAGGCTGTGAATCTCCCCACAGACGCATATGAGAGGTACCTGCAAGTTACTGGTGCAACCGTCGACCCGTTCGTTCTGCCCTGTTCAACTCAGGGTTGCCAGTGAGGAGGAAACTAATTACCACAATTTCCTTGTGTCTTCTAGGACGACCGGTTATCTTACTATCACTGATTCCCAGTACCAGAATCTGCAGTCGCTGTTCTTCAACATTGGGGGCGTCTCGTATGAGCTGACCCCTAACGCCCAAATCTGGCCTCGTTCGTTGAACGCCCAGATCCACGGTGATAAGGATAGCATCTATCTGATCGTGGCCGACCTTCGAAGCCCGTCGGGTCAGGGTCTCGACTTCATCAGTATGATTTCCTTTATCTTGAGTAGAACTTTCGTGGTAACTGACATATCTTATTCCAGACGGGTTTTCGTTCCTGCAACGTTACTACAGTGTGTATGACGTAACTAACTCACAAGTGGGGCTGGCGGCCACGCCGTTTACCAATGCCGAAACCAACTAATTGGTACGAGCGAAGTTCACTCAGCGCTGGGCTGAAGGACGTTTCTTTTTGGTGTTGTTCTGTGTCTTCGATGTACTTGTAGTAGATGTTTGTCGTTCTTGATGTACAATGAACAGCGACAACTCGATCTATGATTCAAATGGTATTTCTCCTCATAAATTTGATAAACTTTCACCAAGTCCTCGCACGCTTCCGCCCGCGTGCACACAATTTGCCTGGAGAGCTGGTCACTACGAGGAGATCGTGCACCGCTTGGAAGGGTATATGTTGTCTGAGAGAGAGTGCTGCAAGGGGCTTGGCTTGGGGTGAGCACGTCTGAGATCTGATCTCAGGCGACATGACGGGGTGCTAAATTTGGACCCAGGTTCTCCTGCATCAATAGAATGAAGAATGAAGATTCATTATGCAAAACTGTGAGATTAAAAACAGGGTCAGATGCCCTATTCTTATGTATTTCAAGTTGAACAGGGATGGAATGGAAAAGGAACAGAACGCAGAGCCACAGGGGAAATTTGAAAAAGCCTTTTTGCCACAGAAAAAAGGCAAGAGAGTCACGGAGGTTTTACCTGCATTGGACAACCTTTACCTAGAAGAGTATCGGGTATCTGGAATCAGACAAGCTTGGCAGGAGTCGGTTGCCCATGCGAAGGTGCATGGCCGCCAGTGCCCTTGCAACTGGGGGCTGCGACCAGTGGCAGCGCGCACTGGTAATTGGGTGACAGGTGTTGGCACCAGCATCAGCCCACCAGACACAGCGTGCCGGAGAAACCTCCGGAGATTCAATCTCGCTCTCACGCAACGACACAACAGGCATGTGCCCGTGGCTGCCTGTGCGACGCAGACGGATGTGGGAGGTGCCAGTGGGCGCCCGCGAGTCACACGGGCCACATTACGCGTTACGGTGACTGTGCCCGTTTCTCGCACGCGAGCCATTTCCTGGACGCGTATCATATAAACCCGAGGTATAATGTCCTAAGCTACTCGCCGTCTACATTTGAGCAGATGCCACTATTTCAACAACGGAGTTAGCCAGCGACAGTAGTGTGATTGGGAAGAAGTTGCTGTACCACAGCCGCGCACTGGCAATCCTTAGAACTGATCCAGAAGACCAAACTGGGTCATCCACAAGACCCAACATTGAAGTGACGCTTGAAGTACATCCTAAACAAGGCAAGGACAAAACACAGTACGCAGTCTTGCTCGTTCTTCGCAGAACGAGCGTGTTGAGACGGCTACAGGAAGAAACATGCAGGCGGGATTTCCCATGCCGAACGCCTCCTCCGCATCGATTGTCACAAAGTACATACAGTAGCGCTGATTGCTAATGCTTCCGTACGCAACAGATGGATAAACGACGAACTTCTCCAGGTATGCATGCTCCTCCTTTCCTTTTCCTACCCCAGGCCTGACTTTGACCTTTCAGGCTCGCCTTTTGTCCCTCACCCCTCTCGCAGTCCAAAATTCGTTCGCGATGACCCACAAACCCCGTATCCCAGACTCTGTAAAACGCGGTCACCTGTTTGAACAAGCTGTGTCACGCCTCGCATCGTGGTTGGGCGGATACATTTTTCACCCTCAAGCTCACAGGACATATTCGTAGCCGCACATTTGAAGACGTCCAGCGTGTCCTTCATTCTAGTGGCTTAGTCGACATCAGCGCTTCCTGAGGATGTCGACCCACTAGAGGATCTATTTGAAGATGGCGAGGTGGAGGTGGTGCGCAGCTCGAAGAGCCTTATGAAGCACGCAACCATGCGTTCGAGCTCGCAAGACATCAGTCCGCAGCTTTTCACTGCGCTCTGTCATGCTCTTGGATTACCCACACGCCTTGTGGTAAGCTTGCAGAGCGTCCCGTAGCAAACGAATGCGGTCGACTGAAATTAAACACCTGATACTAGTAAGTCGAAACGAGCTAGTTCTACGGGGAACTCCGCAATCTTGCGGGACAGACCGTCAAGAGTGGAGTGCTCGAGTCACCTCAATTGACGTCTCCACCTATAGCAGTACTAGTGGCGTAGCCCAGCAGGACCCATTAGGAATCGCAGGCACGCTACCAATGTTAAGCCACCCCTCCTTTTGTCTACTGTCTTGTTTCTGTGATCAACCTCTGAGATGGTTCCTTGTTCCGTTACAATTCCGTCGCGAGCGCATCATGATCACCGTAACGGCGCGTTTGAAAATACATTTCGAGAAACCATTTTCAACTTAGGTCCCAGATCCTCCCGCTACTTTCACACCGCTGCTTTCCGAGTCGCGCCCGACTTCCTAGTTGGTGTTGCCTTTCGCCTATATAAGTACCGTATGTCCTGGGGGGTTTCGCTGTCGAATCTAAAGACATGTCCGTTTCTCCCATTCGCTTTACTTCCTCAGTCAAGGCCGCCGGTGGTGTTGCTCGCGCCATTGTCGACCTCGACATTGCACGTGCACGGAAGTTTCTTGCTGGTATCCATCCACATGGCCCGATAGCCCATAAAACACCAGAGCTCCGTCGGCGCCGTGCCAAAGATAGCCAAGGTGACAGCAGCGGTGACGCTCAAGCTGGTCTTTCCGACAGCACTCAGGCTTCTGGTGATACAATTGATGTCACTGATACTGGTCTGCTCGCGACCTCCTCACCCCATCTGTCACGCTACTGATAATTCTCACGTCCCAGCCGTGACATATACCGCCTTGCTCGGCGTCGGCAGCCCGCCCACCGAATATTCCCTTATTATCGACACCGGCAGTTCCAATACCTGGGTTGGTGCACTTAAGAAGTACAAGAAGACAAGTACCTCCAAGGACACGGGAAGGGACGTGGTAAGTCACGGCTCTGTCCAGTATAGGCCGACATCTGTCCTCAATTTTATCTCTTAGTCTGTCAGCTATGGGTCGGGCTCTTTCTCTGGGAGGGAGTGTGGGCATCTTTTATTTTCCGCCGTTTCGTGGCTGTCTGATGCTATCTTGTGGTTCTAGTCATTGATAAAGTGACGCTCTCTCATTCGCTCACTATCAAGTCCCAAAGCATCGGCGTTGCTTCCACTTCTCAAGGGTTCAATGATGTCGATGGTATCCTCGGGTACTAATTTCTACTTCCTGTCAAGGCGCCCTATCATTTGACTCAATCACAAATTCGCAGCATTGGCCCCGTCGATCTCACTCAGGGCACGATTGGGGGGAATACTCCTGTCCCCACCATAACTGATAATCTTCTCAAACAAGGCACGATTACTACGGAGTCTATCGGCATTTTCTACCAACCATCCACTTCGACGGGCAGCGTTGCCAACGGAGAGCTCACATTTGGAGATATCGATGCGTCCAAGTTCTTATTTTTACTCTATTAGTGTCGCGCTGTGAGGCTGAAGCGGTTATAAAGGATCGTCGGCGGTGTGAACTATGTACCGATCACGAACACCTCACCTGCAAGCCGCTATTGGGGAGTCGATCAAACCATCACCTATGGTTCCAGTGGAGAATCAATCTTAGGGTTGAGCGCTGGTATCGTTGACACTGGAACCACACTGATCCTCCTTGCCACTGGTTCGATTCTTTCCTCACGCTGTATATCATCGCACTCAATTCTGTAAATCTCATTCCCTACAGAGGCATTCCAGAGTTACCAGCAAGCTATTGGTGCAACGCTCGATCAGTTCGTTCTGCACTGTCCAACTCAGGGCTGAGAAGGCAACTAATATCTACGATTTCTTTGTGTCTTGTAGGGGGACTGGTCTTCTTACTATCACTCAATCCCAGTTGGATAATCTGCAGTCGCTCTTCTTCAACATTGGGGGCGTCTCGTATGAGCTGACCGCGAATGCCCAAATCTGGCCTCGTTCGTTGAATGCCCAGATCGGTGGTGATGCGAATAGCATCTACCTCGTCGTCTCCGACCTTCACAGCCCGGTGGGTCAGGGTCTCGACTTCATCAGTATGACTTCCTTTACTTGAGTAGAACTTTCATGGTAACTGGCATATCTTATCCAGACGGGTTCACATTCCTGCAACGCTACTACAGTGTGTACGACGTAACCAACTCGCAAGTGGGGCTGGCGGCCACGCCGTTTACCTTTGCCGACACCAATTAACTGGCGGGCGTTTTTCAAGTATGGAATCGACTGTACGAGCGATGTTCACTCAGCGCTGGCTGAGGAGGTTTTTTTATGTGTTATTCTGTGTCTTCGATGTACTTGTAGTGGAATTTTGTTGTTATTGATGTACGATAAACAGCGACGACTCGATCTATGATTCAGATGGTATTAAATTTCCTAAACTTCGTAGAGAACTACCTTCCCACCAAGTCCTCACACGCCTTGTCCCGCCCGCGTGCACAAAATTTTTCTGGAGAGCTGGTCACTATGAGGAGATCGTTTACCGCTTGGAAGAGTAGTCTGAGCGAGAGCGCTGCAAGGGGCTTGGTTGGCTTGGGGGGAGATCCTCATCTCAGGCTACACGTTCTACATGACGGGGCGCTAAGTTCAAGTTTGGACCCAGATACTCCCACATAACGATAATCAACAAAACAAATATTCATTATGCAAGAGCTGTGAGATTAAAAACGGGGTTAGATGCTCTATGCTTGTGTGTTTGAACAGGGATAGAATGGAAAATGGATGCAGAGTCACAGAGGAAGATTAAAAAGCCTTGTACGCAGAAAAAAGGCAAGCGAGGAAACCTTCATCAGCGTGCTAGAGCTGCTGAGCCTTCGCTGCCTCCGATGTCAAACACAAGGCCCATGTGGACTCTTAACCAGAGTCATTTCCCACAAGCTCTGCAGGAGTCAGTGGGCCAGGCGAAGGTGCACGGCCGCCATGCGCGGATGGAGGCTGCGACCAGCCTGAGCGCGCAATCGGGGGACTGGCGCTGGCACCAGTATCAGCCCACCGGACAGAGCGGGCAGGCGAAACCTCCCGGGATTGAGTCTCGCAGCGACACAACAGGCATGTGCCGTGGCTGCCTGCGCGACGCATAACTTATGTGGGAGGTGGGCACTGGCACCCGCGAGGCTCGTCCGCGACGTCCACCGGGTAGGGCGGTGTTTCAGGGATAGGCGAAGTGGAGTCCTTCTCACCTTCATTCACCTGCCCGCGATTAATCATGACGTCCTCAGCGCGCTCGACGCGACGCGTCGGCGGCATGACCATGTACGGTACGCGTGCACGTTACGGGCCACGGTGACAGTTCCGAGTCCCGTTTCTCGCACGCGGACGCGTATCATAAACCCGGATAACCACTGATCAGTCGGATAACTATTAATTGTACTAATTACCACTAATTATGGTAATAATCAAGATAACCACTAACAACGGTCTGATCCGATTTGTTTTTTCTCAAATGGAGCCATGTGTGATTCATGAAGCATACCAATGCTGCCAGGCCAATGCCAGTGAAGACCTGTCAAACAGATTGTGGTGATCAATGGAGGATCGGCTGGATCACCCTCCCAGAATTCTGATGAACATTTAGATACTTATATGTGCATATTTCCGCTGATATGGTAATCTCATTTTTTCCGAGAGCCTGAGGCCGTCAAGACTCAAGTACTCAAGAGTGGCGGGTTCGAGTTACAATTGACGTCTCTACCTATAACCAGTACTAGTGGTGTAGCAGTGCAGGCACACTGCTGCCAGTGTGTCAAGCCAGGCTGCTCGAACTCCTCCTTTGGCTTGTTGTCTTGTTTCTGTGATCAACCTCTGCGATGGTTCCGACTTCCGAGTCCTTGTTCGGTTAGAATTCCGTCGCGAGCGCATCATGGCGTTGGTTGGGATGACCATGGGTGCGGTACGCGTGATGTCGCCAAAGAGAGGAACGTCACGTTACGCGTCACGGACTCACGGGTAACGAGTTCCAAGCCCCGTTTCTTGCACACGAGACGTATCATATAAACCCAAGTCATAATATCCT
>QLPA01000410.1:0-12018 GCA_003313945.1 Lactifluus pinguis
TGACCTTGAGGTTTTTTGCCTCTAACCATACTTGGTCTCCTTTCTTCAGTTTTCGCGGCGTCTTATCGTCTTTAGCCTTTTGTATCGATTCTAGTCATGATTGGGCTAGGTGTCTGGCTTCCGTTAACTCTTGGAGACGATCGACTGCTGCTGGGACGTCCTCATCAATCAGCTGAACATCGATCTGGGGGTGTATTCCAATGAGAAGTTCATGCGGCGATTTTCGAGATGTGTCGTGTCTCCATGAGTTATGTGCGAATTCTGCCATGGGGAGGAGTCGTGCCCACGAGTGTGGTTGATTTGACGTCCATGGTCGTAGATACTGTTCAACCCAAGCGTTCATTCGTTCCGTTTGACCATCGGTGCGTGGGTGGAAAGCTGTAGACAGGTTTTGTTGAATTCCTGTGTCTTTACAGATGGCACGTGAGAAGTTGGATGTGAAGCGCGGATCTCTGTCAGAGATGATTCGTTTGGGTAATCCAAACCATGGCACTAGGTGTCGTAGGTATTCCTTAGCAACTTCTGGTCCGGTGATTGTTTTCATGCATGGGATGAATTTGGCCGCTTTGGAACATCCTTGGTCTACAATGGTGAGGATGCTGTCAAATCCTTCTGACTTTGGTAGGTCCGTGATGAGATCCATGGAGACATATTGGAAGGGGCCGGCTTCCACATTGGTGTCAAAACGTTGGAGGGGTGCCTTCGATCGTGGGAGGTTAGTTTTGGATTCCTGGCATTTGGCGCATCCTTTGACGTATTCTTCCACGAATTCACGGAGTCTGGGTCCCTCATATGATCGTTTCACGAGGTCCCATGTGTTGGCAATGCCGGGGTGTCCTCCCACAGGGCTGTCATGGAGTCGTCTAAGGATTTGTCTTCGCGCTTCTAGGTCGTCCTCGAGGAAGGTGCGTTTTGAGAAAAGGGTGTCTGGGAGGAGGATATGGGGTTCGTCGGTATTCACCCCCTTGTTAAGGTCTGATCTCCGCGACAGGAGGTCTGCAACGGTGTTTTCCTGGCCGGGAATATGGGTCAGTGTGTACGTGAAGTCCTGTAGGAAGGTGATCCATCGTGCTTGTCGTCCTGTGATTTTATGTGGTTCACGGAAGTATTGAAGGTTCTTGTGGTCGGTGCGTACTTCAATAGGGTGTTGTGCCCCTAAGAAGAATGGTCGTCCACATTTAAAGCCGAAGACTACTGCTGCAAGTTCTTTGTCGTGGGTGTCATAGTTCTTCTCCGCTGGCAGGAGACTTCTGCTGTGGTATGCTATAGGATGTACACCGTCATTGAATTCCTGGGCAATTACTGCTCCCAGGGCGTATCCCGATGCATCTGTTTCAAGAATGAAGCGTTTCGTCCAGTCGGGAGGTCGTAAGACTGGTGAATGTGTGCAGATGTCTTTGAGCCGTTGGAATGCTTCTTGTTCTTTGGTACCCCAAGACCATTGTCGATTTTTGCACGTAAGGTCGTTTAATGGTCTGGCAATTTCCGAGAATCTTGGGATAAAGGCGCGATAGAAGTTGCAGAATCCTAGGAAGCTGCGGATTTCTTTGACTGTCGTTGGGGCAGGCCATTCTGTAATTCCCTTTATTTTGATTGGGTCCATGCGTACTTGTCCATTGCCTATGATGACTCCAAGGTATTCAATTTCTTTTTGGTGGAAGTGACACTTCTCTGGCTTGAGGTAGAGGTCGTGTTCAACAAATTTCTTAAGGACTTGCTCTATGCGTCGTTGATGTTCAACTGGGTCATTTTGCGTGGCAATGACGAAGTCGTCCATGTAGACCTTCATCCATCCTTCTCGTATTTCTTCTACAAAGATGTCGTCGACCATTGTTTGGAATGTTGCGGGGGAATTTCGAAGTCCGAAGAACATAACGGTTGGTTCGAAGAGTCCTTCACTGGTTTTGAATGCTGCCTTCCACTCGTCTCCTTCTTTGATGCGAATGTTGTTGTATCCCCATCGTACATCGAATTTGGTGAAGAGTTCTTTGCCTGCTAGGTCGTGGATAAGGTCGGTTATCAGGGGGAGCGGGTAGCGATTTGGGACCGTAACATCATTGAGTTTTCGATAATCTTGTACCGGTCGTAGTTTTCCATCCTTTTTGCCTACGAAGAAGAAGCCACACGCATAAGGGGATTTGGATCGTCTTATCCTTCCTAGGCGTAGGTTGGTTTCAATAAATTCCTTTTGGGCGTTCTTTTCTGCTGGTGGCATAGGAAATACTCTGCAGTCTAGTGAGGCGGGGGCGTTTGGGATAAGGTCTATGGCGTGGTCCCATTTCCGTCGTTCCGGGAATCTTTCCGACGCCTCTTCTTGGAAGACTTTGCCGAAGTAGTGATATTGAGAGGGAACAAGTTCTTGCCATGTCTTCTTCTTTGTCTGGCTTTGCGCCGCCAGTTGTGTCGCTGTTGTGGTTTTGGCAATTCGAAGTGATTGACTTTCTTCCGGTTTTGTAATGGCGATAAGTTCCCCTCGTAGGCTTCCTTGCTTCCAGTCGATTTCAGGAGAGAATGACTCAAAGAAAGGATATCCTAGAATAATGTCGTCGTCTCCAATATCTGTAACGAAGAATAGGTGGTCGTGGGGTCGCCCCTCATATTTGACGGTTAGGGCTACTCCTGTAGTTGTCTTTCCTGCTTGGTTGGTCGTTCCGTCTACATTCTTCACCTGCCGAGGTCGTGCTAGGGGTCGTTCTTTTAATTTGAGATTCTTGACGAGTCGAGGGTGTATGAAGCACTCTGTGGCTCCGGTGTCAAGGAGTGCTTTCCTTGCAGCTCGTTTATTCTTTGTATGGATCAAGAAACCAGTCTTGATATATTTGTTTCTAGCGACATACAAAGAATCAGTACTACAGGCCCGAATGAGAGCTGTTGCATTCAGGCCTCTTGAAAACCCATGTCTTCTCCTAGGGCTTGCATACTCTTTATAAACTCTTCTCTTTGCTCATCAGAGAATTGTTTAATGAAAGCAGCTGCTTCCTTGGGAGTGTAGGATGGAGGGGGATCTTCAGCTGTGGACGCTTTGTCGCTTCCGGCATCGGCGGCCCGGACGCGTGGCTTCCTATTCGGGCAATTGCGAGCTAGATGGCCCTGTTGGCTGCATTCGAAGCAGCGTCCTTCGCGTCGATGTTTCTCTTTCTCGGCATCGGTAGTGGCTTTGCGGGCGATGGCTGAGGTATCCATGGCGTTTGGATCTCTTTGGGAAAGGCGCGGACGAGGGGGTTGGCCAGTAGGGACGTTTCCCTGCGGCCTGCGCCAGAAGAAATTGGCGTTTTGTTGTGGTCTGTTGGTATTTTGTTGTCGGTTGTTTGGATTGTTCCCGTAGTTTCCATGGATTGCTCGTTTCCGCAGCCAGTTCCTTTGATGTCTCTGTGCCGCCTTTGCCCACTCTTGAAAAGTCTCGGGGTTTTCAATATCAATGCAAGAATCTGTTAAGCTTTTGGGTAGCCCTCGAGCAAATAGTCGAAGCGCCGTCGGATCATCGAGATCCATGCCCGCGCGGTGGCCCAGTCGTTCAAACGCGGCGATATATTCGTCGACGTTTTCGTTTACCATCCGCAACTTTCGTATCTCGTCTTGGGCCCGTTCATGTTCCGCGTAGTCAATGAACGATCGCCGGAAGTCCGCTTCGAGGACTTCCCACGGCGTCGTTCGAAAGGGGAGGACGTTGTCCGGGTCGCGCTCGGCTTTGTCGAGCCAATCGTACGATCGCTCGACCCATCCGTCCGTTTTTGCGCCCCCTATGAGGGATAGGAAGAAGGCACACCGTTTATACGGGTCTCGCGCGATTGTAGCATCTCGATTCATGAGGATGTACCGCTTGAATTGAGTCAGAAAGCTGAGTGTCTTTCCTCTGTCTCCATCATATCTATCCGGCGGGATTCCCTCCAATCTTATATTTCCTCGGTTAATAGGTTCATTTAAAAGATCTTCGAGTCCGGCTGGGTCATTGCCATTGCCGCGTGGTCGCCGTATCGGGCGTTGGGGAGGTCCTCGCGCCGTGTCCGTCGATCTTCCCATGCGTGCTTGCATTTCGTCGTCTCGTTCCGGTTCCTCTTCTAATTCTTCCTGTGGCTCGTTCGCAATGATATGTGGTGTTTGGAATGGCGTCTGAGAGCGAGATGGGGCTGGTGTTGCATCGACCGGCTCTCCTCCTTTTAGCAGTGCTCGCATGTCTAAACCTTGCATTTGTTCATGTTGCAAATTAAGGGATCTTCTGGCCACTCGAATGGCTTCGAACGTGTTTCCTCGGGGTTGTATTTCGAACCACACGCCGTATGCGTTTGAGACGGCGATAAGTCCGGTCTTATGTAAGGCATAATATCCGTTGAATGGGACGCCTTCTGGGGTCGCCACTCGGTATGCCAAGTTCTTTAAGCAGTGTAATGGGACATAGTCCCCTGCTGTCTCTGGGGTGATTTCGAATGGTAGTCTGAGTAGACTAAGGTCATCAGGGTGAGTTGGATAGTTTCCTTCAAGTCTCATCCTCCAGTCGGCTGGGATCGTCGAGAGTGTAGTCATTGTGAAAGCTCGTTCTAATGTCACGGTCTGGTCACCGTGGCGTTCAATCGTCTGATTCTGAGTTGAGTGACGAAGCACCAACTGTCTTTGAGACGCAGAGGTCCAAAGGGGAATAGAGGTAAGACTTTTAGTGCTGTCTGCACAAGCCTTCTGAAGTTCCTTTGAGGGAAGGAACAGTCCACACGCAGATGAGAAGAGGGAAGATAGCTCTGTTGAAGACGCTAAGTAGAACACCAGATTCTACAGGAGAACGAGCTTAAGGCTCGTCTCGAAGATACAACAGGTTTATATATACGTCTTACGGAAAGTACTAGAATGTTCAGGGATATCCTGTGTATGTAGAGAAAGCGACGGAAGGGGACGGAACGTAGTAGAATCGTACGGAAAGGGGGAGAATCGTCCAACGTGTCGAATGAGTCATACAGACAAGAAAAGAAAGGTGACGGTCACCAGTGACTGTCACAACGTTACGTCACGTTCCCGTGACAGAGGAGCGCTGAGGCATGTTGGGCATTGGGTGGGATATCACGGCGGAGCCAGCGGGGTTGTGCAATGAGAGTGATTCCAGCACAGCTGGGGTTATTATGGAGTTCAGCGACAAGTGTAGAGGCGGGAGGGGGGTTGCCATTCTCGTCCCGAAGGACGGGGATCATGTTTAGCACAACACGGGCATATCCTTTGGAGGGGGCGAGGATGTATCCTGGGAAGAGATCCAGGATAACCTTCCGGACCCGGGCCACGTCCTTGAGTTGGGGCGTGCCAGCAAAGGTGAGGATGAAATTGTGACTGTTAGGGCCAGCCCACTGGCCAGCCAAGAGAGAGACGGAACCAGAGGTCTCCGGGGAACATTGACGGAGACGGCGTTGGAGTTCTCGGGTGAGAACCCCAGGGTCACGACGAGGTGGTTCACCGAGCTGAATTGGGGAGTTGCGGATGACTGAATACTGGGTAGAGTGAGTGGCTTTGGTAGGGCGAGAGGATCGGTCAGTCTGTGGTCCAGATTGGCGGGGCTTGAGGTAAAGGTCTACAATGGCGGAGGTGGTGAGGTTTGGGTTCTGGATTTTTCGTCCGTATTTGGCATGATAGGCTGCTAGAAGTTGAGGACACGTCATTTTGAGGAGCTCCTCTTTAGTTAGCACTGTGTGAGCGGTAGGAGGGGGGGATTGGGAGGAGGGGACAACGGTTGGGGACGTGTCTCGTTTAGATTGAGGCAGCTTGGCCTTGGGAAGGTGCTTGCCCTTCCCTTTGGTGACTGCTGTGATCCAGCCAGAGGGGGAGGAGGGTTCGTGAGCTGCGGGGGTTGGGCGTGTGGGCCCAGCAGTAAGGACCGGGCCAGAAGGGCGGGCGGTAAGCTGGGCCTGGTCAACGGGCATGTCTTCACCCCAACCGTCGATGCGTGGGAATGTGTCGATGGAGGTCGGAAAGTAAGAGGGTGTCATGGGAGGGGGTGCCAGCGGAGTGGGTGGGAGGCGGGGTCCTTCGTCTGGGGCAGGGAGGGAGGCAACGTAAGTGTCATATTCGGCGTCATCCATAGGCATGTCTCCAGTGATGGACTGTTCGAGGAAGGCTACACGGTCAGTAAGGGAGCGAAGGCCCGACGTCAGCGAAGCCACGTGGGCATGAAGCTCTTCTGTAGAAGAGAGAAGGTTAGTGCCGTGTTGGAGGGCAGAGGAGGTAGCAGTAGGGAGGGCGGTCGGTTTCGCTGTAGCCGGGGTGGGCGGTCGAGGGATTTCAACTACAGATGGGGAGTTTGTGGGTTCAAGTGAAAGAGGAGGAGGTGCCGTCGTAGGGACGACAGGAGACATGGTAGGGGTGCGTTCAGGGGAAGCAGTGGAGGAGGCCCTAGAAGGTGGGCGGGCAAGAGGGTCGATACGGCGTGCCTTACGGGCGTCTTTAGCGGCGGATTTGGATGGGGCTGACATAGCTTGAACAGCTTTGAGGCGGGCCTCGTCCTTGGCATTCTGGAGGTCAATCTTGAGCTGGTTCTTAAAAACCATAAGTTCGTTGTCATAGTCGAGGCGGGTGGCTTCGAACAGTTTGGCTTTGTCGGCATTGAGGTCCGCTTGGAGTTTGTCTTGGTAGGCGGACCATTCAGAGCGGAGCTCGATCTGGCGAGCATCGCAGAGGCGGTTCCATTCTTCGGCTTTCTCCGACTGTGCCCTGGTAGCGAGTTCGATCATGGCTTCACGGGTTTCGCGGTCCAGAGTGGCACGATCAGTTGCGTTCAAGGAGGGGACAATGTGTGATGTGAGACGGGAAGCGGCCTGTTCGATCCATTGATCGAGGCGAGGATCGGAGGCAGGCGTCAGGGGTGTGGCAAGGATGCGAGAGAGGACGGAGTCTTTGAGCTCTTGGAGGGCAGCAGACTTCCAGGTCTCTGCCTCGTTGACGAGATCGGCATGAGCCTTGTTGAAAACAGTAGTGTGTGCGACGTGGAGGTCGTTTCCACAGGACATGAGGGCCTGTTTGAGAGTGGGTTCCCAAGAGGCGGTGTTACAGTCATCGAGGCACCTCATGCAGATGGCCCAGTCGTCTGGGGACTTCCTGGCGGAGGTGAGGAAGGTGGAAACGGCGACCAGACTTGTCTTGAACTTGAGCAAGAGCATCTTCTCTTCTTTGTCTGTGATGGGCCAGGGGTGGTTGTCCGACGGAGTGTCGGTAGTGAAGTTAGCCATGGTCAGGCGGAGGCCCCCATGGATTTGAAGGATGATGGTGGCCGCAAGACGGAGCCACAACGCGCGAGGGGAGCCGGCGGAGTCATCTTTCGTGAAACCGTGGCTAAAAAACTGGCTGAGGCGAACAACGGCATCTTCGAGGGAAGTGCCGTTCTGGACAGAGAGGAAGGGGTCAGAAGTGGGGGTGGGGAGGAGGTCGATGGTATGCGTATTGTTGACGCTGCCGGTAATAAGGTGAACGTCCTGGAGGCCGGTAGCCAGCGGGACTGTAGGTCCAAAGGTAGAGGGGAATAAATCATCCGGGAAGGGTGGAAGTGAGTGTTGGACGGGGTCCATCGAATGGGAGGCGAGGGGGAAGGGGGAGGAGCGAGACAACTCGAAAAAACGTTAATGAGACTCAATGTTCCTTGGAAGAGCAGAGAAATAGAGGGCAGTTGGGTCGCGAGATACCAGGCGGGTTCCAACTGATGGTGGTGGTAAGAGGAGCTGGAGCTGTTTGTCTGTATATATTGAAATTTATTTTTGTTGCTGGATGCTTTTATGGACCTGTGTAGCACCGACGCTGAACCCATATTAAGCGGGCCACACCTAATACAGCACCTCCCGCTCGCCGATCAACGATCGCTCCCTGAATTTATTGTCTCGCGGTGTGATCTCAGTTTCTATTCCCGCATCTCCAAGTCCTTGCATTTCGAACCCAGTAAACATTACCTTCATAATGCCAGTGCACACCCTCAATGTTGATGAAACACCCTCCATTGATGACATTCTCACATCACGCATTCCTATTCCAGCCGACATTCACTCTGCGATACTGCCCCCAAACAACCTATGCAGTGCAGATTTGACACGCTTTTGCCTCCCCCCAGCCAACGGCAACAACTCTTCCTTGCTTCTGGGCCAACCAGGTGGCACGTTTTCGAAGTCCCCGAGCCTCCTTGATGTCGAAAATGCCCTCATCCTCGTCGGTCGTCCGATCCCAACATATGACGAGCTACAGGCCATCCTTCAAGTTGAGAAGCTTGTACCAGCTCTTGATGCTGGCCATGTATCAGTCTGCTACCCAATTGAATCAGTCACTGCAACAACCCTCAAGCTTCCAATGTGGGTACTTACTTACTGGCAACAAGTACACAAGATTCTTCGCATCAAGGCTCAATGGGAATCGGCGATATCGTGGCTTGAGGAGCGTAGTACAGGCAAGGAGGGGGATGTGTTTTCAGTGGCCGTAGAGATGGTCAAGAAGTGGCCTTGGAACATACCACTTCCAAAAACCATGGGCATTGATCCAGCGACATTACAACGGTACTGTAGCAGTCAATGGCTGGCTGCAGAGCATATGGACCAGATGGGGGAAGTGCTAGCACATAGTATCAGCGACGTAAGCATCTCAATCCTGCCAAATTCGTTTTCAGTCAAACTACTCGAGATCTTCCGCAATCGCCTCACCTCAAACACAGCGTACCACCTCTTGCGTGGGATTCAACATCTTCAGTCAACAGGGGAAGCTGTTCAAGCTGGCAAGGTTCAAAAACTTGCGTTTAGCATCGGCGTGCAACTTCAGGGGACCGGAGGCATACTGCCAAGCGCGTGGTCAGAAGCGAATCACTGGGTGGCAGTCATTGTTAGCGTTGAACCCTGAGTTCTTTATTATGGGGACTCACTGGCTCTTTCACCGCCGACAGAGCTTGCGGAGATGGTGGAGTGGTGGTTGCAGCAACACAACGTCATGGCAACAGGAGGTCTTGAGCATTGAGATATGGCCTGTACAAAACAGGTTGATAGCTTTTCATGCTCAATCCTAAGCATGGACGCGATGGCGCACCACCTTCGCCCAGAGACGCACCCACTCCTGTTGCCCACACAATGCGATCGCGCCCGCGCTCGGCACCTTGTCGAGATTATGAGGTACCTTTCAAGAGTAAGTCAGGCATGACAGGTAAAAAGTACAGCACTTACTGATCATGACGCATATAGGATGGCAGTGCATTTGAGGGAATATCCCTACCAGCAGGCTACTCGATTCGAATGATAAACTACCGTTACAACCCTCAATTGCGGGCTGCTATACCGCTGACGCAGCCGGTCGCGCGAACCTCGGTGAAACGACTCGCAATACCTTATAATCGGAGTAAGCCAATATGTCAAAAAAGGCCAAGGACCCAGGTTCCTTCGAGAACGATTGATGACTCGGACGTGGTTGAGGTGAAGCAAGGTAGCAGTCGTGGAACAAAGGAGGAATGGGATGCACTCCTTCCAATGTCAGTTCCGCAGGTCAGTAATGATTCAGTTAAGGTAACTGGTTGCTCACCGGACACAGAAGAGGGGGAAACAAAAGCGTCGCCAGAGAGACCACCAGCAAGGCACTGAAAACACGGATTTAGAACCAGGCCCAACCGCCAATGATGAAGAAAACGGTGGTAACTTAACAGGCTCGGAGAGTTCTAGTTCTGATGAAGAAGGGAAAGAGGCAGCGGACCTTGTTGACGTGGCACCCAAAAAGTGCCAGCCCAAGCCCCGCAAAAAGGGCGGGCATCCCCCAGACCCACTTTTGGAGCAGCTGACAGTACAGTGCTACAAGCCAATGAACCCACAAAAGATATTATGGAGGTGTGTTGGAAACTCTGAAGACCCATGTTCGCGACATTGGTCCAAGCGATCTCTTGCGAGAGTTGTCCGGCACGCAAAAAATTGTGTTCGGCTTACCGACGAGCTTCGAACACGCGCCCGAACCTTCGCGATTTCACGTTCACTCTCCTATCGACTTAATTCCACCACAACTTCTCAATCACCTTCATCCCCAGCCACTATGCTTCAAGTGTCCTCTCTTCCCTCGACACCCACTACTTCGAATCTCCCACAAGAAAATACCCTTGCCACCCAAGCAATTGCACCCAAGCCCGGTCAACTGGACGTAAGGAGCGTCACCTCAACTTCGACCTTGCTGTTGTCAAATTGATCTGTGTCGCTGGCCTTCCACCGTTAGTGTTGCTGCGGCTCGGCAAGCCCCTCAAGCGCCGGCTAAGTGTGACGTAATCGGCTCCATTAATCAAATTTGGCTTATGTATGCGGCTCAAGCTGGTACAGCTGCGGCTCAAGCACTGTGAGCCACCTGTTAATTCCAATATTGTAAGGTAGTTACCACCCTCTTTGCTCTCCCCGCTGCCGCGTCCACAACTCCCTGTCATTCCTGCACTCTCGCTGCTGCCTCCGTCTGGCCCACTGTCGGTGCCGCCGCTTCCATGTGGCCTACCCACGGTTGCCACTGTTGTCTCCGCGTGGCTCGGATCCCCTCGTCGCGGCATAATGCCATGCGGCCAGCACTATCTGTCGAGACACTTATGTAAATTGAGACAAACACTAAACACTACACTAACACATCATACAACAAAATGAACATCGGGCCATCGGTATGAAGTGTACTACAAGTATGTGGGCTTAGGAATTCAGATATCACCCCAATTCGCAGCTGTGAGCGAGTCCGTACGAAAACGATCAAAATAGCTTCCAAGAAGCTTGTAATCAGGGTGGGCATTAAATGCCAATGACCGGGCGTAGCGAAGGAGCGAGAAGAACTCGGGAGGAACCGACTCACGCAGTGAAGACTGATCAATATCTGCCTTGGATTGGATGACATCTGCAACATGCTCGTAGTCCTGCCACGGGAGAGCACCGCAGAGAAGGTAAATGAGGATGTAGGCAACCGACTCAAGGTCATCGCGGCGTGATTGTTGCCGACCGCGAAGGGTTCGAATGGAAGCAAAGCATTGGTTACCAACGAATGGGATTTGCCTTTTATATGCAATATGACGATGAGTCTTGTGGTCGCGATACGCACGCGCAAGACCGAAATCGATCAGAGTTAGGTTGTTTTGATTCGTGCCAAAACCAGTCAAGATATGTGAAGGTTTTAGGTGTCGATGGACAAAATTGCAAGAATGGACAAACTCCAAGAGTGATATCTGCATTGAGTCATTGGTAGATCAGCGCTAGAAAGTGGACGAGCATGACGGTAAACGCACCAGTTGACGGCCAATACCTGCAACGGTCACCACAGGAAATTTGTGTGAGTGCTTCTGGGACACCAAGCACTCCAGCGATGGTCCCAGACGCTCCATGACGAATGCCTCGATACCGAAATCTGTACCGAACCACCACACCCGGGGGATCCCAATACCACCTGTGAGAGCCTTTTGAACACGATGCTCGTGTTGAAGCGTCCTCCCCATTTCCATATCTTGAAATTTAACCACCACATCCTCCCCACAAAGGATGTCCGTAGCAGCATATACCTCATCTAAATCAAGGCTCGTTAGCTCTTCTTGGTTTGTTGCCATAAAAAAAAACCCACAGGAACTTCCTCCAATCTTTTTCGTAAGTTTGAACCTTCCATCTATGCGCACCGTGGAAGGGAACATTGTTGTGGGAGAGGTGTCAGAAAGGGAGGTATCGTCAAAGGCCTGTAACACAGCGTTAGTCTTAACTCCGCTCAACGACAAAGAATGGCGGGTCTCGTATAGCAAAGCAGTGGAGGCAGGGTCAGCAAGTACTTACAGATTCAGCTTCTATAGCATAGGTGCCGGATGATTCAGTCGACAGCCTCCCAAAAACCATAGTGAAGTTGGCCGCCAACGTTGAGGAAAAAAAGAACTGATGATTGATGCGGCGCAATTGAATGTTGAAACTCAGAAACTCAGTTCTAGTCAGATGACCAGATGCTATCTCGATTCTCGAAGAGGTGGCGACAATACTCAGTCCATTGTATTCAAAATAACGAATCTGCCTGAGGGAGAATCAAGCTGAGCCTCGTGGAATAACTAAG
>QLPA01000411.1:0-22935 GCA_003313945.1 Lactifluus pinguis
CAAAGGCCATAAAAAAAAGGGTCAGTCTGGGCCAACTTCTTGTAGACATAGAATATGTCTAGTAGGACATCGTCGGAGAGCGATCCGATGGTCACTCGTTGGGGTACCATCCCTGCGTGATTCAACTCAGCAATCGGTGTGGTGGCTCCAGATGAACCCTACCTGGCCCTTGTTGAATAAATAATGCCTTTTGGCGATCTTCCAGGTAATGGCCAACGGATTCTATCATATTCTCGGGCTTGAAGGTCACATATGGGCTAAATGGATAGAGGGTAGCGGGATCTCTTTGCTGGTACCATTCCACTTGGTATCGCAGCATTAGTGATTTAGGAGAGACCGGGTTGGGGGATAACTTGAATTGCTATCAAAGACCTCGGACTCAGAGGCATTTGTTCTCGGTCGTTATGCATAGCATTTCAAAATGCATGTCACGGACACGTCCTTAACATAGCCTCCAAATAAACAGGCTGGACGACAACCATCAGATGATCGTTACGTATGACGTTGAGCGCGCCGGCCTAAACTGGAAGCGGATGAGATAAGATAAGATAACAAGGCGGTCGGCACGTCCTAGGTACGGGTGGTAGTATTAGCACAATTCAGTACGAAAGAGACGGGGCTATCGCAAGGTATGGTAAAGAAACGGGAACGGTCGCGAACTAAGGTATAATGCGACGTGATGTGGGCCAGTCACCGAGGCATCGAAGGTGGTTGTGGCCAAAGTTGTGGAGTACAAGCCTCTGACGAAGGCAAAGGGGCGGTCCACGATCGGTGGGAAGAAAGAGAATGGGTGGATGCATGTACCATTGACATGCGATGTCCTCAAGCAGATTCGCGGCGAAAGACGGTTACAGGGCAACCAGAGTGTTGGCGGGCTGCAACAAATGATTCTATTCCTTGTTGCGTGGTTTCGTCTGCCAGTGACACATCCCCCACGATAGAAAGGCTGCGTAGAGAGGGGAATATTTCGGCGGCTGATTCTTCCGTGAGTCCTTGTAACGTATGTGCAATGGATGGCTCTAGCTCCGCGGGGATTTCAAGACTCTGGACTGAAGTAAATGAACGAAACAGTTGTAACCATGCTATGGGATCCTCTGAGTGAGGAACGTCATCCAAATAGCACGAAATGTTGAGTGACTCCACGCTCGAACGGAAGGACGGAATCTGGTTGCATATCTGTGCTATTGAAGAGACTTGCTCATCGAAACTATCGCACAGGATACGAAATATCGCATTACGGCTTCCATTGCAACCGACGATAGAGGCGCAGAGAGGCGCTTCAAAACGCAAGACCAGACTGGGTAGCCTGAACAACTTGAAGTCTTGGTGACCAAAGAATCGAATGATTTGTGGGATGTCGAAGAGAAGCTGATGGAAGAAAAACACATCGAAGCACTCGAGTGGAGGGGCATCGATTCGGGCTGTGAGCACTTCCAAGTACTCGCTCACGCCTATGAAATCGAAGCTGGTGAGAGCGGGGAGAGTAAAGCGGGTCTGTGGTGGTACAGGTCGGTTTCTTCGCTTGGGGTGAGGCATCGGAGATTTGAACTCGACAAAAAGGGATTCGAGTTGTGGCAACGCAGACAGGCATGTGGCCATCGTCTCAGGTGGGATGTACTCAGAATCAGGTATATTGAGAAGATCCAGAGATCTTAGATGAGTTGCAGACCCGAGTCGTCTTGGGATTGAAAATCCGCATAAAGATAGATGTTGTAAATTTGGGGCGGCATTAACGAAGATATCGCCCGATTCCAACCCATCAGATCGCACAACTTCAAGAGTTGTCAATGCCGGAAATGGCTCCTGCGCCACCGTGGAGATTCGTTCCCATACTAAACGCGGGAGGTTTCTGACACGGACTCGAATTTCGCGTACGCGATCTCTTCGCTCCAATGCGGCAAAGAAGTTGTCGAAATGGCCCATATCATCGTCGAGGTCAACCCGGAGATGAAGAAATGCAGGCCAAATATCCAGCATTTTTCTCACAGGCCGTGTCGGTGTGCAGACAAGTTGTAAATTGAGACGGTGTGACGATGCAAAAATGACGGATCGCCATCTTCGGCACACGTGCACCAGCCTAGGCCAACCGTAACGCAATTGATAAAAGAATGGGATTTCCAACTTCTCGTAGGCATAGAATATCTCTAGTAGGACTTCATCGGGGAGCGAATCGATGGTCACTCGTGGGAGTACCATCCCTGCGCGATTCGACTCAGCAATCGGTGCGATCGTTCAAAATGGATCCTACCTGGTCCTTATTGAATAAGCAGTTCCTTGCGGCTCTCTTTTCTCTCCTTGAGCCCAGGGAATGCCGACCAATCTCTATCAGAGAGGCTCTAGGGAATGAGTAGTAATGGGAGGATAGCACGTCACGAGCGGTAACGTTTTTGAGTGGAATAGCAGCGCTAGTAAGGTGGGGAGAATATAGACACGTGCTCAACATAGCCAAACAAACAGGCGGCTCATCAGTCCCACCACTCCGACTCAAGCATCACAATAAGGGTCAACGACCACACTCATGCTGTGACCGTGTGCATGCAACCGATTTCAGACACTCATTTCTCATAACTATTGTCCGTAGAGCCCAGGATCTTGCCGCCCCGTCACAGTATTTTCACACAAACGAGGTTCCTGCTGCCACGTCACGGTGGGTCCCTTCCCTATCCCTCTCTGGTGACTCAACCTATAGTTCAATTGATATGGGATTTGAATGCTAGTAGGGTCAGTGGGAGGACTAAGACAGTGTGTAATATTCCCATCTCTCTTTTAGAGCCATCTAATATAGCACAGAATTAACATCCATTGTCTTCGCACGTCCACTGGAGTCCTCGCCTGCTGGCCTCGAGCTCACGAATGAGGATATCAGAGCACTCCAAATATGGGCAATGTGAATTCTCTTTAATAACACGCTCAAGGACCCTGAGCTCGAGCTCGAGTGCGACATGAGGATAGTCGGTTCACGACTATGTCTTCTTCACCTGTTAAATGAAAAAAAAAAACCCCCCGATGCATCTCACTGCACCTTCGGAGCCTGTTTAGCGCGGCCGAAACTGCGTGGTGCACTAGTAGCGTCTTTCTATTTCTCGTATATCGTCATTTGTAGCGCGAATTGGGACAACAACCGTCTAGCCTCAGGCCCAGCGCTCCTTGTGGACCTCATATTTTTTCCGCGACAGAACTTTCATTCGTTATTCTCGCATGTCTATTAGAGCCCTCAACCGCTATTTTGATAATCAATCTTCTCTTCGAGAACTCCGAGTCGCACGAAGAACTTCAAATTTGAGGGTGCGTGCGAGATGCTCGCGCTAGTATGCCGTTTATGGCAAATACTGATCCATGTCACGCATGAGACAATTCGGGTGTACGAATGAAGGGAGTTGTTCGGGGCATGGATTAGGACGACCAACATAACGAGATGGGGGTCGTCGACGCCAGCGCATCTGCTAGTAGTCATCAGGAGTTCCAACTTGAAGGATTAGTGCCGGCGCTGACCTTATGATGTCGTCACTAATATTTGTCGGGAGAGATGGCTATAGGGCGACCGTGGTGCTGGCGGGCTGCGATGAACAATTGTATGCAGTCATGAGTTTCGCTGTAGTGAGTGGGAGACTTCGGTGGTCGATTCTCCCGTGAATCCATGTAATGTAACTTCGATGAACGGCTCTAGCGTGGTGGGTAGTATTTCAAGACTCCGGAAACAGGGAAATGAGTGGAACCATACCATAGGATAAATGTCAGTGTCTGGAACTGGCCAGTTGCACTAGATGAGCGATTCCACGCTGTTGTATTTGATGCGACATGAGCCGTACTTCAATTCGTAGGATAATGCAGGGGAAAGGGGATCAACGAGTGGTGGTCATCATCGTGACGCAGAATGTTGGAGTGGATCGACTATAACTGAATGGCTGACTCTAGATGACCAAAGAACCAAATGGTTTGGGGGATGTCAAAGACAAGTTTACTGAAGAAATGAATGTTGAACGTTGAACTCATGAGCATCGATTCGGGCTCCGAGGACTACCAAGAGCAGAGAGAACAAAGCGGGCAATTTCATTTTTCCAGTACAGTCAGTCACCTTATCCTTTTTTTTTTACTTCTCGTTGCAGAAGTTGCATTCATTGACGTCCGCTAGTAGAATCCTTACCCACTGGCCCTCCGAGTCGAGCTCACAACTTGAAATGAGGATGTCAGAGTGCTCCTCATAATCATCGGCTATGCCAGTGTAAATACTATCTTCAATGATTCGGGGTCAACTCGTAGCAGACCGTCGACTCGGACGCCCACGCGGGCCTTAAAATCGGGATTGTCCGTGCGGTTTCTATCTTTGAAAGGTCGTTGGTTCTGTTCGTCTACATACTCTTTTTCTGAGGTCCTTGGTGGTGTCCGCACACTTCTTCTACTTGGCTTCTGTTACAGCTCTTCCCGACCACTCTCAATCTTTCAATACATTTAAAACTCGTAGCTACGTGCGTTACTACTAGCGGAATTCCGTACAAACATAATCGAAGATGACGGAACTATCCCAAGGTATGGTAAAGGGTCGCGAACAAGGTAGAATGTAGCGCGAGGTGTGGTAAGCAGTCTGAGACAAGAGGAAAAGTAGCACAAAGGAATCAACGATAGTACAAAGGGACTCGGAGAAGCAAAGCATGCTAAAACAGCATCAACGAAACTGAGACAATACGGGATACTGGCGATTTGAGGGGGAAGGAAACGCGATATGGGCTAGTGTAACATGCCGAGGCATCAAAGTAGCCGTGACCAAGGTTGTCGAGTACAAGCCCCGAGCGATGTGAAAGGCACGGGCTGTTGACATACGGGCGGCTGTCCATGGTCCCCGTCGGGATAATGAAGATAATTGGACAAAGGTAGATTGTGGAAGGAAAAAGCACGGGCGGATGGTAAGAAGTAAACGTGGTCAAGAAGTTGAACCGCAGGTCCCTGGATTCAAGAACGTTCGCGGCGAGTGACGGTTACATGACGACCAGAGTGTTGGCGGGCTGCAATGAATGATTGTAGGGCTTGTTGCGTGGCTTTGTCTGCCAGCGACATATCCCCCACAATGGAAAGGCTGCGTAACGAGGGTAATACTTCGGCAGCTGATTCTTCCGTGAGCCCTTGTAACGTAGGTGCAATAAGCTCCAGCGTGGCGGATATTTCAAGTCTCTGGACAGAAGTAAATGAATGAAAAAGTTGAAGCCACACTCTGGTATCTATCTCGTCTTCTGAGTGAGCGATACGGTCGTACCAAATGGAGTTAGTGACTCGGACGTCGTCGGACCAAATATCGAGTGACTCCACGCTAGAGCGGAAGGACAGAATCTGGCTGCATATCTGTGCTACGGAAAAGACTTGCCAATCCAACCTTTTGCATCGCATATCCCAAGCGTGATGGATTGGAAATTCACTGTGAAAGATGATAGGTGCGTTGAAAGCTAGATTAAAATACAAGGTCAGATCGGATGGCCTGAGCAACCTGAAGTCTTGGTGACTAAAGAATCGAACGATTTGTGGGATGTCGAAGACAAGCTGATGGAAGAAGGTTACATAGAAGCGCTCGAGTGGAGGAGCATCGATTCGGGCCGTGAGTACTTCCAAGTACTCGCTCACACCTTTGTATTCCAAATTTGTGAGAGCGGGGAGAGCAAAGCGGGTCGGTGGCGGTACAGGTCGGTTTCTTCGCTTGGGTTGAGGCGTCGGAGATTGGAATTGGATGGTGAGGTCTTCGAGCTGTGGTAGCGCAGACAGGGATGTGGCCATTGCCTCGGGTGGGATATACCCAAAATTAGGTATCTCGGAAAGACAAAGAGATCTGAGATGAGTTGCAGACCCGAGTCGTCTTGGCATTGAAATTCCTCGCAAAGTTAGATGTTGTAAATTTGGGGCGGATCCATTCAAGAATGTATCGCTCACTGGCACTTCCCACCCATAAATTTCAAGAGTTGTCAATGCCGGAAATGGCTCCTCTACCAATGTGGCAATTCCTTCCCATACAGAACCCGGGAGTTCGCTGACTCTGATTTCTTGTACGCGATCACGACGCTCCAACGCGGCAGTCAAGTTGTCGAAATGGTCCTCGCTTAGCTTTGCCGTATAATTGTAGAAGTCAACCACGAGAGGAAATTCAGGCCAGATATCCAGCATTTTTCTCACGGGCAGTGTCGGCTTACAGAGAAGTTGCAAATCGAGATGGTGTTGCGATGCAAAAATGAGGAATCGCCATCTTCGGCACACGTGCACCAACCTAGGCCAACAGCGATACCAAGGGGCAAGATAATCCAGGTCATCCCGGGCCAACTTCCTATAGATATAGAATATCTCTAGTAGGACATCGTCAGGGAGTGATCCGATGGTCACTCGTGGGAGCACCATCCTGCGTAACTCAACTCAGCAATCGTTGCGGTGCCTCCAGATGAATCTTACCTGGCCCTTGTTAAATAAAAAATTCCTTCCGCCGCTTTGAAACTCGCTTTCTCTCTTTTAGCCTAGGGAACCGTGACCGCCTCAATTTTTGTCAGGGAGGTCCGAGGGAATTAGCGGGTGGTAATGTTGTTTGGCTGGGAGGATAGGATGTGACGAGTGATACGGCTTCGAGTGGAACAACAGCGTTGGTAGACTGGGTTGGGGGGTAATTGCTATGAAAGACTCAGAGGCATGTCCTGGTCATTGTGTCACGCACACTGCCACTGGCAGCATTTCCAACTTGAAAAATGTCGCGGGCACGTGCTCAGTCACCCGTCACGGTGTAGTCACTAAACGAACAGGTGCACAATTTGGCAAAACCTGTGAAAAACCAGCTCAGGATGTCGTTACGTGGGATGGCGCAGTAACTGTTTGCCCGGCTAGTGTTTTCCAACTTAAAAAATTCCAAGGTCAAGGGGAAGTACGATGGCTAAAAGATGAGATAAGATAACATGACCCAACAGATCTAGTATCCGGTCACAAATTTTGTTCGTTTTCCTCTGCCACTCAAGTACTCAAGCATCACAATTAAGGTCAACACCCACACTCAGGTGGAGGCTGTTGTTCCCGCAGAGTATCTTGCCGTCCGTCACAGTATTTTTTATTCTCACTGATGAGGTTCCCGATGCAATGTGAGCCCCTGCCGGAACAAATCTTCGACTTGACTCTCTTCCCCACCGCCACATGGCAGAGGCCCCTCTGGCTTCGTTCCACAACTCGCAACCTTTTAATAAATTAAACCTCGTAGCTACTATTGTAAGTTAGTACAGACGTAATCAAAGATGACGGGACTACCGCAAGGTATAGTAAAGAAAGGGGACGGGTCGCCAGCTAGGATAGAACGTAGCGCGAGGTGGTAAGAAGTCTGAGACAAGAGGAAAAATAGCACAGGGGAATGAACGATAGTACAAAAGGACTCGGAGACGCATGGCATGCTAAAACAGCATCAACGAAACTGAGACAATACGGGTTGTTCAAGTTGGCTATTTGAGGGGGAAGTAAACGCGATATGGGCCAATGTAACAGGCTGAGGCATCAAAGGTGGCCGTGGCCTACGTTGTGGAGTACAAACCTCGGACGAAGGCAAACGGGCGGTCCACGATCGGTGGGAGGAAAGATAACGGGTGGATGAATGGATCATACGATGTCCTCAAGCAGATTCGCGGCGAGAGACGGTTACAGGGCAACCGGAGAGTTGGCGGGCTGCGACAAATGATTCTATGCCTTGTTGCGTGGTTTCGTCTGCCAGGAATACATCCCCCACGATAGAAAGGCTGCGTAGAGAGGGGAATACTTCGGCCGCTGATTCTTCCGTGAGCCCTTGTAACGTAGATCCAATGGATGTCTCTAGCTCCGCGGGAATTCCAAGACTCCGGACTGAAGTAAATGAACGAAACAGCTGTAACCATGCTACGGGATCCCCATCGTCCTCTGAGTGAGGAATGCCATCAAAATAGCACGAAATGTTGAGTGACTCCACGCTCGAACGGAAGGACGGAATCTGGTTGCATAACCGTGCTATAGAAGAGACTTGCCTATCGAGCCTAACGCAAAAGATACGATATATCGCAGGATAACGGGTTCCATCGTAACCGAAGTTAGAGGCACAAAAAGACACTTCAAAACGCAAGAACAGACTGGGTACCCTGAACAACTTGAAGTCTTGGTGACCAAAAAATTGGATTATTTGCGGCATGTCGAAGAGAAGCTGATGGAAGAATGTTATGTCGAAGTGCTCGAGTGTAGGGGCGTCAATTCGGGCTGTGAGCACTTCCAAGTACTCGCTCACACCTTTGAAATCGAACCTCGTGAGAGCTGGGAGAACAAACCGGGTCGGTGGCCGTACAGGTCGGTTTCTTCGTTTGGGGTTGTGAGGGCCAAAATCGAGAGTAAGGGATTCGAGCTGTGGTAACGCAGACAGGGATGTGGCCATTGTCTCGGGTGGGATGTTCCCAGAATCAGGTATACTGAAAAGATCAAGAGATCTGAGATGAGTTGCAAACCCGAGTCGTCTTGGGATTGGAATTCCGTATAAGGTTAGATGCTGTAAATTTGGGGCGGATCCATTCAAGAATATATCGGCCGATGCCAACCCATCAAGGTCAAGACTTGTCAATTCCGGAAATGGCTCCTGCACCACTGTGGAAAGTCGTTCCGATACTAAACGGGGGAGATCACTGACACGGACTCGGATTTCGCGTACGCGATCTCTTCGCTCCAATGTGGCAAAGAAGTTGTCGAAAAAGCCCATATAATTGTCGAGGTCAACCTGAAGATGAAGAAATGCAGGCCAGATATCCAGCATTTTTACTGGCCATGTCGGTGTGCAGACAAGTTGTAAATTGAGACGGCGTGACGATGCAAAAGTGACGAATCGCCATCTTCGGCACACGTGCACCAGCCTATGCCAACCGGGTTGCAATTACCAAAGGTATGGGGGTACCAACGTCTTGTAGGCACAGAATATCTCTAGTAGGACATCGTCGGGGAGCGATCCAATGGTCACTCGTTGAAGCACCATCTCTGCGTGATTCAACTCAGTCATCGTTGTGGTGGTTCCAGATGAATCCTACCTGGTCCTTATTGAATAAACAGTTCCTTGCAGCGATTTTCAACTCTCTGTTCTCTCGTAGAGCCGAGGGAATGGATACCAGAGATGCTCTAGGGATTGAGTAGTAATGGGAGGATAGCACGTCTGTGGTACGTTTTCGAGTGGAATAGCGGCGCTAGTAATGTAGGAGAGGTGGGTTGGTAAAATGCCACGTACACAAGTGTCCTTGCGCTCCCCCACTCTGACATTCATTAAAAAGAAACTCTTACAAATCAATATACCACGTGATCTATGTGTTGGTTTTTTTTTATTTTATTTTTTAGAATCAGCATTTATATAGCGCTGCATGTTTACATGGAACAAAGACGCGCTTGGCCGCGTTTGCTAACTACCTAACTAAGCGACCTGGTGTCGGGGGGGGGGTACAATGTATGTAAATTGTGGATGTGTGTGGGGGTGGAGGGGGGTTAACTGGGCTGGCGATCGCCCGCGGCGCTCAGCCATGATCTTCTGGTATGGGGGGTTGTCTCCGGGGTTGGACACACACTTGTGTCTCCTCGATGAATTCCGCGAGGGCTGTGCCACCCACTTTGGTTCCGAAGATGATGTTAGGTGAGAGGGTAGGTGCTGTTGGTCTGAGGAAGTGTTCTCGAGCCCCCGTGAAGAGGGGGCAGTTGCAGATGATGTGGAGCGGGGTCTGAAGGGCCGTTTGGCCACATTGACTGTTATGATCTTGCGTGGATCATACACTTTCTCATTGCGTGGGCCGGACCGTCTTCTTCCGTATGTGCTTCTATTCTTTCTTACGTCAATGCCTCGTGTTTGGATGGACATCTGATCAATCTCATGATCGATCTCGCCTCCCTACATACGTCTCGTTACCACACCGATCACTGTACGTCACTGCTTCTTTGATTGGACTTATTTAGCACCGTACTGCCGCAAGCAGTCTGATGGACAGCCACGCGATGACTTGCTGATTCGCGTCTGATCCTGCAAGAACAGAAAAGCAGTACGAGGATTGTCCACAGCCCCTATGGCTGCGGAGCTGTGTTGGCTATGTTTCGTATCGTCTTATTTACTTTAGGCAGTAGCCTTACGCCTGTATTTAAGTCGCATTGAAGCGACTACTGGGACCTTAAGTCTCAGTTTTGTTTCACAATCTAAGCTGTTTTGCGACAGTCTAAATATTGCGTTGGAACATTGGTAAAGTCTGAGAGAAACCTCATCATCTGATACGAGTTTGACTTCGTCGTTTACGAAGTCTACACTGAACTGAACCGTAAGTCTTAAGTAAGCGTTAAGGAGCACTTCGCTCTAAGGTCCCGCTTGGAACCTTAACATTGACAGCCATGAGGGTCAGGGGCCCTTGGCTGGTGTCTGGCATTGTATTCCCCTGTGAAAGCATGCTCAGTAAGGAGTCTAATAGCGGTGCAAAAAACCGGTCGAGCAAAACCGGCAATTCCTGTCATGAACTCTGGGGGTTGGCCCGATGGAGGGTGGTGAAGGGCCCGGTACGCGGGGTTACGCCGGGGGTCGGTAAGCCAGATTTGTTCCCACTCTGCGAGGGCATTGTGTTTGGTCTTGATGCGGAGGGCTGCGATCGTGAGGGGGGCGTCTTGGGCTGGTGGTTGGGCATTGGTTGCTGACTCAACCGCTATTTGCTGAAGTCGTTGTAATGGGGCGAAGCTTGCCGTGCCGGGGACCCAACGAATTGCAACGGAGGTTGTAGGGTAGGTGTCGAGGATGGCTGCGATCGTATCGCACACTACTTTGCATGCAGTGGCGTTGTCGTGCCTGGTGGTGGACTGGCACCAGGGAATAATGTGTTGGTCAGCTGTGTATAAGATCACTGACAGAGAATGGGAGATGGCTAGCATATCTCTGGCCAGCTCCGCTGCATCAGCGAGAGCCTGGAACGCTGCATCCCTGTGAGAGGTGTTCTGGCCAAGGATCGAGGTATGAGTAGCCATTTCCCTCCCATTCTTGTAACCTATCGCCGCACCCATCCACAGTGGTGATGACTCTATGTGTTGGTTTATTTTCCGAACAGACCGAACCGCCCTGTCTCGCACACGTGATCTCAGGGTTTTCGGGCCAGATGAGGCCAGTATTACTAAGCATCCCGGGAACGGCCAAGTTTTATGCACTTCAACTTAGCCACAGCTCTTAGTCGACTGATAAAATTAAAAAATAATAATTTATCTTTCTGAACTTTTGGTGGGAGATTCACTTAAATGGTACACAAATTAAAGCAACAAAATTTATATATTTGAGAAACTACAACATGAACACTATCTAGGACTATGTACAGGTGGATCCAATGGTTCCACAGGCCTTGGTGGAACAGCCCTGGAAGGGGAAGAGGTGGCGGTGGTGGAGGCGCGTGAGGCGCAGGAAGAGGCGCAGGAGGCGCGGGAAGAGGCGCAGGAGGCGCGGGAAGAGGCGAGGGAGGTGCGCGAGGCTCGAGAGAAGGCGCGGGGCGAGGCAGGACGCGAGGGACGCAGGAGGAGGCATGGGAAGTGCAGGAGGAGGCACGGGAGGTGCAAGCAGCAGAGGCGCGGAGGCAGTGGTGCAGGAGGCGGTGGTCCAGATGGCAGAGGCGGACGGAGGCGGCGGTGGCGAAAAAAGTCAGGACACATTGGGCAGGGCAGGCAGCGTGACACTGTAGACTGCCCCGCAGTGCCAGTGGATCCAGGAGGAGGTGAAAGCAGTGGGGGAGACGCAGGCGCAGGAGGCACAGGAGGAGACGCGGGGGGCGTGGGAAGCGCAGGAAAGGCCGCAGGGCACAGAGGAAGCGGAGGGGCGCGGGAGGAGGCACGGGGCGCAGGATGTGCAGGAGAAGCCGTGGGAGAAGGCGCAGAAGCGCGGCACGGGAGATAAGGGAGGCGCGGGAAGCGCAGGAGGTGCGGGGACGACAAAGGAGATGGAAGTGCGCGGGAGGCGTGGGAGGCGTGGTGCAGGCAGGGGAGGCAGAGGTGGAGGCAAAAAAAAATGGTCAGGATGCGTTGGGGCGGGACAAACAACATACAACGTACCAGGGAGGAGATCCAGAAGGCGCAGCGCAGGCAGCGTGCGCCATGGACTCCCCGTGGCCCAATGGAGGGCCGTTCCAAGAGGGTGCGATGCGGAGGAGGCGAAACGGGCAGCGCAGGCACAGGAGGCAGAGGCAGAGGCAGAGGCCACAACCCAGAGACCAGGGTTGTCATGATACCGGATCGGATCCGGGATCCGATGAAACTCACTGGCAGAGACGGCGACAGAGGTGAGGGACAGAAGGACGGAGCAGAAAAAGATGAGGCACGAAAATCAACATCGTGCCAACAAGGATAAACATTTGTCATAGCTTCCTTTTATGGAAATGTGAGACGGGTGGGCCAGCTCTGCAGTTCAGTCTGTTCAGAAAACGAATAGATCACGTGGTATATTGATTTGTAATAGTTTCCATTTAAGGAATGTCAGAGTGGGGGAGGGTAGTGTTGCGGGAAAAACCGGAGGTTTTTCCCCGAAATGGTTTTTCACTGGTAATTAACAGGTAACTTACCGGTAAGTTACCCCCCCCTCGAGAATTGATGGTAACTTACCCAAGTCACGTGTGTCACGTGAATATGCAAATCATCATTGATTTGTCGAGAAGCGTTTGCTAACTTTGCTTTTTATACACATTGAGAGCTGGAGCTGTTTGTCTATATATATTGAAATTTATTTTTGTTGCTGGATGCTTTTATGGACCTGTGTAGCACTGACGCTGAACCCATATTAAGCGGGCCACACCTAATACAGCACCTCCCGCTCGCCGATCAACGATCGCTCCCTGAATTTATTGTCTCGCGGTATGATCTCAGTTTCTATTCCCGCATCTCCAAGTCCTCGCATTTCGAACCCAGTAAACATTACCTTCATAATGCCAGTGCACACCCTCAATGTCGATGAAACACCCTCCATTGATGACATTCTCACATCACGCATTCCTATTCCAGCCGACATTCACTCTGCGATACTGCCCCCAAACAACCTACGCAGTGCAGATTTGACACGCTTTTGCCTCCCCCCAGCCAACGGCAACAACTCTTCCTTACTTCTGGGCCAACCAGGTGGCACGTTTTCGAAGTCCCCGAGCCTCCTTGATGTCGAAAATGCCCTCATCCTCGTCGGTCGTCCGATCCCAACATATGACGAGCTACAGGCCATCCTTCAAGTTGAGAAGCTTGCACCAGCTCTTGATGCTGGCCATGTATCAGTCTGCTACCCAATTGAATCAGTCACTGCAACAACCCTCAAGCTTCCAATGTGGGTACTTACTTACTGGCAACAAGTACACAAGATTCTTCGCATCAAGGCTCAATGGGAATCGGCGATATCGTGGCTTGAGGAGCGTAGTACAGGCAAGGAGGGGGATGTGTTTTCAGTGGCCGTAGAGATGGTCAAGAAGTGGCCTTGGAACATACCACTTCCAAAAACCATGGGCATTGATCCAGCGACATTACAACGGTACTGTAGCAGTCAATGGCTGGCTGCAGAGCATATGGACCAGATGGGGGAAGTGCTAGCACATAGTATCAGCGACGTAAGCATCTCAATCCTGCCAAATTCGTTTTCAGTCAAACTACTTGAGATCTTCCGCAATCGCCTCACCTCAAACACAGCGTACCACCTCTTGCATGGGATTCAACATCTTCAGTCAACAGGGGAAGCTGTTCAAGCTGGCAAGGTTCGAAAACTTGCGTTTAGCATTGGCGTGCAACTTCAGGGGACCGGAGGCATACTGCCAAGCGCGTGGTCAGAAGCGAATCACTGGGTGGCAGTCATCGTTAGCATTGAACCCCGAGTTCTTTATTATGGGGACTCACTGGCTCTTTCACCGCCGACAGAGCTTGCGGAGATGGTGGAGTGGTGGTTGCAGCAACACAATGTCATGGCAACAGGAGGTCTTGAGCATCGAGACATGGCCTGTACAAAACAGGTTGATAGTTTTTCATGCTCAATCCTAAGCATGGACGTGATGGCACACCACCTTCGCCCAGAGACGCACCCACTCCTGTCGCCCACACAATGTGATCGCGCCCGCGCTCATCACCTTGTCGAGATTATGAGGTACCTTTCAAGAGTAAGTCAGGCATGACAGGTAAAAAGTACAGCACTTACTGATCATGACGCATATAGGACGGCAGTGCATTTGAGGGAATATCCCTACCAGCAGGCTACTCGATTTGTTACGGCTCAACTAGGGCCGGGTCCCAACAAGGGTTCTGTTCGTTTCTGACCTCTCCCAAGGTCTAGACTCTGGGTCACTCCAGGTGACGACACGCAGAGTCTCCTGGTGTTGTAGCACAACCAGCAAGCTTCGACGCAGCCTTACTAGGGCGTATAAGAGGATAAGAGCAGAGAAGAAGGTACGGATGAGGAGATTGGCAATGACTAGGAGAGGTTAGATAGTTGATTCAGGTTAAAGCCGAAGCTGGGGTACGAGCTACCAGCCGGGGCCTATTTATACAATGTACGCTAATTGTTGTACTAAAAAGGACGAACAATAAGCACAAGTCAAGAACAATGGAATGAGGCCAAAACGGGAGGACAATAGAGAAAGAGAACAATAACACTGGACGGTTTTGGGAGAACAATAGCGGCACATCAGTCAGCAAGAAGATCATGAGTCATCGTAAGGGAGTAAGGAATCATGTGGTCCATAACGTGTCCTGATTCCGTAACAATACCCCCCTTCTAGAAGGCAGTTCCACCTGCCTCAGTCGTCAGTTTTACGTCGTGACGAGGACGCGGGCAACTCAGGCGTCCCCGCGCACGCCTCAGCCAGTTCCATCAACGCTCGCTTGCGTTTGATAGACGCATAGGTTCCATCCAACAAACATCCTCCGCCGTACCACTTGTGGTCCTTTGGTACCTTGCAGACCCCCAGTCCTGGCATACATCGGAGGTGGGGAATAGCGCAAGTGTCGCTGGTGTGGTCGACCATCTTGTCGTGGAATCGACAATGCTTGAAGTTCGCCTCTTTGAAACCTTCTTCTTTAGCGATGGTGGCTAGTTCCAGATCGTACGCAGAGAAACTAGGAAGGTCGAATCTCTCAGGCCCTCTGGAATCGAGTCCCAGCTTATCAAGTCCGTGGCGGTGGAGAGCAATCTGTTGTCGCGGTTCCATACCTGCACCTCTCTGCTGAGGACCCCGTTGATTACCGTAGCTCCGGTCCAGCATGTATTCGGTGGAACCGAACTCCGGGAAGGACCATGTTTGAATGGCTTTGTCCTCTTGGCTAGCTGCGGTCGTTTGAACCGCTGCTTCGCGGCGAGTGGGAGTATGCGTGACCGGACTGTCCGTGTTAAGGTTCCAAGCGGGACCTTAGAGCGAAGTGCTCCTTAACGCTTACTTAAGACTTACGGCTTCGGTTCAGTGTAGACTTCGTAAACGACGAAGTCAAACTCGTATCAGATGATGAGGTTTCTCCCAGACTTTACCAATGTTCCAACGCAATGTTTAGACTGTTTACAAAACAGCTTAGATTGTGAAACAAAACTGAGACTTAAGGTCTCAGTAGTCGCCTCAACGCGACTTAAATACATAATGACATCATAGCCGAAAGTAAATAAGACGATACGAAACATAGCTAACACAGCTCCGCAGCCATAGGGGCTGTGGACGATCCTCGTACTGCTTTTCTGTTCTTGCAGGATCAGACGCGAATCAGCAAGTCATCGCGTGGCTGTCCATCAGACTGCTTGAGGCAGTGCGGTGCTAAATAAGTCCGATCAAAAGAAGCAGTGACGTACTATGATCGGTGCGGGAACAAGACGTATGTAATGAGGCAAGATCGATCGTAAGATCGATCAGATGTCCATCATAACACGAGGCATTGACGTAAGAGAAGAAGAAACACATACGGAACACGACGGTCCGGGATACGCGACGCGAAAGTGTATGATCGCCCGGAATCATAACAGTCCGTCTGCGTAACAGCGATAGCGGGTGCTGGAGGCGCATGGAAGATGTTGATCGTGTGCCGCCCCTCTTCGTCTTCTTCAAACCACGACGCATCGGGCGTTTCCGGTCGTCCGAAGTCAGCCATTCGGGTGGAGACCAAGGTGTCTCGTCCGTCGGTGAAGATCCTTGTTCGCTGGGGAACCCCGGGGTTGTCCTGTCTCCACTCGAAGTCTTCAAGGCAGCGAGCACACTGTTGAAGGTTAGTCTCGTATGGTTTATTGGGATCGTATGGCCAGTTGTAATAGGCCTCTTCTCCAGCTCGGACGTGATGAGGTATCCCCAAGCAGACATATCGTACGTGTTCGAAGGTGACTGTGTCGGGGTGGTCGGGTTCTCGATTGGCTTTGTGGGGGTCATAAAAATCCGCGTCCGCTTGGCTGGCCTTCCGGATTCGGCGAAGACTGAGGTGGAGGTTGGCTTCTCGTAGTTGGTCCCAATCAAACGGCAGGGTTGTCGGCAGACAGTTCATGAAAGGTTTATCGGTGGAAGATGCAGAGGGTTTCTTGGCAATAATACTTGTGTTCGCAACGATGTTTGTGAGTGATGTGGATGCGGCGTCCCGGGATGAATTCGTGGAATAGGTGCGAGGTAAATGGGGGCTCGCGGAGGAGGGAGCGAAGTTGCATTGCTTCGTTGTGGTTGTTGTCCGTCTTAATATACTTTTTTGCGTTTTTGTGGGGTTCTTCTTGTGAAACTCTGTTACTAAGTCATCGGCGTGAACATTGTCAGCTGGTTCCCACGTGTTGTGAGCGTGGGGGTAGCCCTTCCACTTTAGGAAGTACTTCAATTGTTCTTTGTTGCGCCCTACACACTTTGAGTCTAGAACTTGTTCCACTTCATATTCTTCTTCTCCTTCTATTACGTCCGGGGGTGGTTTCGTAAAGGGGGCGCCGTACTCTTCCGTCTCCTTATAGGGTGCAAGGAGTGATGCGTGGAAAACGGGGTGGATGCATTTCTTCTGCCATTGGTCCGGGAGTTTTAGTCGGAAAACCACCGGGCTAATCACCTGAGTTATCTTGAAGGGTCCATAACGTTTCGGTGCCAGCTTGGCGAAGGGGTGTGACGTTTTCAAGTTCTTCCCATCAAGCCAGACCTGATCCCCCTTTTCGAACGGTTTGTATGCCTGGCGGCCTCGCTGTTTAATGTTCCTTTTCTGGAGGAAGTCTTGCGCCCTTTGGATAGCTTGTCTGGCTTGGTTACGTTTTTCTATCAAATAACTCTTGCGCCGGTCCACATCTGGTACTGCCGCTTCCTTTTCTGAGTGCCACACCGTTGGATTATGTCCGTATAGTAGATCGAATGGGGTTTGTTTAGTTGTCTCATTCATCCACGAGTTGTGAACGAATTGCGCCAAGGGGAGCCAGCTGGCCCAATCGTCTTGCTGGAAGTTTCCGTAGACTCGAAGATACTGTTCCAGCCACTGGTTTGTCCGCTCCGATTGTCCATCAGTTTGCGGATGGTACGCTGTGCTGATGTTCTGGCTGATCCCCAACTGTTTACACAATTTCCTAGTCCATTTGGAATTGAATCTAGGGTCGCGATCGGATATGACTCGCTTTGGGGGTCCGAAGTGGGGAAACACTTCTTTCGCGTAGCACTTTGCTATCCCCTCGCTATCGATGGTCTTGTTACATGGAATAAAGAAAGCCGCCTTGCTGCAATCGTGGTCGGTAATGGTAAGGATACTGTCATATCCCTGAGACTCGGGTAGATCCGTAATCAGGTCCAAAGCGATGGTGGCGTATGGGATGTGACTTTGTTTCGGTGGGATCGGTACTAATGGGACTTTTGGTCGGGTTGTCCCACTCTTAGTGCTTTGACAGGTCGCACATCCACGCACGTAGTTCGTTACAAAGGCGCGCATATTCGGCCACCAGTAGTCCTTGGCGATCGACGACCATGTTCGTAGGATCCCTGGATGACCTGCCGTTCGATGGTCGTGATACATTTGTAAAATGCTTCGGTGGACTTCTGGTCCTCCAGGGACTGCTAGTCTTTCCCCTTTATACCACCTGACCTTGTGGAACTCTTGCCGCTTCTCAATCCCTTCTTCCCTTTCCCATAGTTGTAGCTCTTCTTGATTGTCTTGTTGCGCTCGTTCCACTTCCAGTTCCAAGGATTGTTCTTCCGTAAATAGGCGCAAGAAGAGTTCAGGGGGCAGGACCAGTACGTCATCATGGTCCTTTTCTCCCTGGTCGCAACCTGGCGGTCGTGAGAGAGGGTCTGCCTTGTTCGTTTTGCCCGGTCGATGTATGATTTTCATGTTGTATTCTGCTAGTTTTGGGATGTATCTTGCTACCCGTCGATTGATTTTATGGGCTTCACGGTAGTATTGTAGGTTAGCGTGGTCGCTAACCACGGTGATTGGGTACGTTGAGCTCAGCAACAGGTGTCGCCAATGGTCTAATCCTCTGATCATGGCGAGGAGCTCTCGATCATGTATGTCGTAGTTTCGTTCTGCTGTATTGAAGGTCTTCGAGTAATATCCCACTGGTCGCAATTTTTCATTTTCATCTGGCTGGTGTAGGATCGCTCCACTAGCGTATTGCGACGCATCCACTTCCAATACGAATGGTCGATCCAGATTCGGTCGTTGTAGCACTGGGTCAGATGTAACGTGGTGAATGAGTTGGTCTACTGCGTTCGTACAATCTTCGTCCCATTTGAACTTGATTCCCTTTTTGAGTAGGTTTGTCAGTGGTCGTGCAACGTTAGCAAAGCCAGGGATAAATTGTCTTTGATATCCCAGGACGCCTAGTGTGCTGCGCACTTCGCGAACCGACTTCAACTGGCGCGGCCACAAATCCAGCCCATGCTTTTTGCTCGGGTCGATACGGATAGTCCCTTGGTCGATGACATACCCCAGGAACTCAACTTGTTTTTCGGCGAATCGACATTTCTCTGGTTTCAAGAAGAGTGACTCTCTTTCCATGATTTCCAAATATTCGTCAGTGATTTGGTCGTGAAGGGCAGGGTCATCTGGCGTCATGATAATGAAGTCGTCCATGTACCAATGCACCCATCTTGGGTATTTTCTTTTTAGCGGGGCGAAGATTCGATCCATCATTCTTTGGAACGTGGCCGGCGCGTTACACAGTCCGAAGGGCATGACTTTTGCCTCGAAGAGACCCTCGTCAGTTTTGACTGCGGTGATCCATTGGCTATCGGGATAGATTCGAATATTGTAGTATCCATCTCGTATGTCAAACTTTGACATGAGCTTGGCGTCCCCCATTTGATCTAGAATTGAATCGATACGCGGTAGGGGGTAGACATCCTTCACAGTATGTTCGTTAACCATCCTGTAGTCATAGACAGGCCGAAGTCTTCCGTCTTGCTTCTTAATGTAGAAGAATGGGCTTGACCATGGCGAGTTGGATTGCGCCATGTATCCTTTGTCTTGTTGTTCCTTCAGGAAGGTTCTCATCGATTCTGTTTCCTCCGTTGTCAGTTTGTACGTTTTGCAATTGATGGTCTTCGGGGCACTCGGCAATAGCTTGATGACATGATCTTCTGGTCGTGATGGGGGAAAGCGTTTGGCGGCTTCTTCTGAAAAGACCTTGGCATGTCTTTTGAAGCGTTCTGGGACGGTGACGGTGGTTTGATTGCGTCCTTCTTTTTGTGCCCACTGCTGGCTAAAGCTGACTTTGCACACTTTTAGTCTCTTTGCTGCCCACTTCAGCTTCCAGCTTTTCCCTGTAGTGGCTAGTTTGATTGGAGGTCCTTCCACCTTGCCTTGTTTCCAGTTAATTTTTGGGTTGAATTCTTTGAGCCATGGGTATCCCAGGATCAGTCGATCTTCTCCCAAGTTGGTTATGAAGAACATTTGGGCGGCCTCTTTTCTCCCTTTTAGTACGTTGAGAAGGCAGTATTCCGTGATTTTCCCGTCCTGGTTTTCAGTCCCGTCCACATTGTAGACCGTTCTTGCTTCTTTGAGAGGGAGAACTCCAATCCCTAATTTTTTTACCATTCGTGGGTCTATGAAGTTTTCCGTAGCGCCGCTATCCAGCAGCGCCTTTTCTGCAACCGCTTTTGTCGCACTCATGAACGATAGGGGAACGTCCAGTGTATTTGATCTCGAGATACGACATATTTGAGTAAAGCGGGCTCGTACCCAGGTTGCGTGGGCCGAGCCATTCAAAAATCCTCTTCATCTACCATTCCTTCCAGTGCTTCGTCAAAGGCCCCTTTTCCACACTTGGCCCTGAGTGCTCGTAGCATGGCTACTGGAGATTCTTCTTCGTCAACCTGGGTGGCCTCGTCATCGTCTTTTGCTTTGGTTCTCCTAGCTTTAGGTGGCTGGGAAGGTTGGCCTGGTTTCTGCCCTTTCTTTTTAGGACAGTCTTTAGAGAGGTGGCCTTGCGCTTCGCAAAAGAAGCATCGTCCTTCTTTGCGTAGCTTCTGCTTCTTTTCCCAGTTACTGGGTTCAGTGCGAGTTGCATCGATGTCCATGGCCCAGGGGTCTTTTTCTGGTTTGGGGGTTTTTTTCTTGTTCATAAAACGTTGGGCCCATCCAGGGACTTCTTTCCGAAGTGTGATTTCGTGCTGTAATTGGAGATAGGCATCGTTGTGTAAGACTGCGAGGTCTTGCCACTCCCTCATGGTGGTCGGCTTCGCCCCTACTTGTTTCAGCATGCTCGTGAGGAGGCCTAAGTCCAATCCTCTCTTGAAGAGACGCATGGTTCCATCGCTATCGGCGTCCCAGCCAGCTTTCTTCCTCAGCCGATTGAATTCCGCAATGTAGGAGGACAGTTTTCCTTTGCAACTTTTCATATCTAAGCGTTCCAATTTTGTGATGGCCTCGTCCTCCTTGTTGGTGTCTTTGAAAGCCGCATCTAGGGCGTCTTCGAAGTTGGTCCAGAGGTCTTCGTCGTTTTCTCCAAGTTGCACTACTTCTTGGTCCAGTTCATCTAGGTAATCTTGTACCCAGGCCGAAACCTCTGGTCCTTTAATCAGTCCTAGTTTGGTTAGGACACGATTATATGGGATGGCAATATCGTCATGATTTCTGTTTATCGCGCGATACATCCTCCATTCTTGCTGGAACACGTCGTAGAGTTCTCTGTCTCCTTTGAAAATTGTGGGGGCTACACCTTTTAGGCCATTTTGCGGGGGGTTTGCTGGGGGAGCTTGGCCTGCTGCGATTCCTCCTGCCCCTCCACCGCCACCACCACCGCCACCACCGCCACCTCCTCCGCCACCGCCACCGCCTCCGCCACCACCTCCAACAGCTTGTCCACCACCGCCTCCGCCACTGCCACCTCCTCCAGACCCACTGGCCCCACTAGTCTGTGTTTGAGCCGGCTGGGTCATGGTTCCTGATCTCAGGTGTATGGGTGGGGATGAGATGGTGAGGGCGCTCATGGCCTGATCTATGGGGGTGACAGGCGTGGTTGTTTGTGGATCGGCATCTTGTTGTGTTGGTGGGGAGGTTCTAGTGGGGCCTTCTTCGGCCGACGAGTCTGGGGCATTAGGTCGCGCTGGGGAGCTCTCTTCGGATTCACTCCCACTGTCGTGTTCTTCTTCGGAAGGTTGCATTGACGGTGTTAGTTCTAGCTCATTGAAGATGTGGTCAAATTGGGTAAACTTCATGTTGGGTTGCGTCCAATACTCGCTGTCTCGCCAATAGATTTCGTACCACCGGTGGTTTATGAATTCGCACGGGGTTCTGACCTTCCTTCCGTACTTTTCTACGTTGTACCGGTAGGTGTCTGGTTTCTGAAACAGTTGGTATGCTTTTCGCTTGGATTCTAGGTAGCGGATCTTCCCCTTTCGTTCGATGGATAGATCGTCGTCTCTTCGTGGGGTAACTCTGGTTTTGTGTTCTGGCACGTCTTTGTCCCACACGACTTTTAATGACCCGTCACGGTATCGGTCCAGCGTTGGGTGTGGAATGTAATAGTGTTGTCTTGCTGATAGATGACCAGCACGTTTCCTTGCTCAGTTCGGAGCAACTCGGTTTCTACTACTTCTAGTAGTTCTTCTAGGAATTCTGCGATTCGGCACCAATGTCGCAGTGCTTCAAACCAATATGGACCTTCTGTCAGTCCTACGTTTCGTACGTATAGTTCCGCTACTTGTTTCTTCAGAAGCAGGACTTCGATTAGTTGCTCCTTGATCCTGATCTGGTCGCCAGCCGAAAGACTGCTGGCCAGGGTTGTTGTTCTGTGGGGAGGAGCTTCGGCTTTTGTTACAGCTCAACTAGGGCCGGGTCCCAACAAGGGTTCTGTTCGTTTCTGACCTCTCCCAAGGTCTAGACTCTGGGTCACTCCAGGTGACGACACACAGAGTCTCCTGGTGTTGTAGCACAACCAGCAAGCTTCGACGCAGCCTTACTAGGGCGTATAAGAGGATAAGAGCAGAGAAGAAGGTACGGATGAGGAGATTGGCAATGACTAGGAGAGGTTAGATAGTTGATTCAGGTTAAAGCCGAAGCTGGGGTACGAGCTACCAGCCGGGGCCTATTTATACAATGTACGCTAATTGTTGTACTAAAAAGGACGAACAATAAGCACAAGTCAAGAACAATGGAATGAGGCCAAAACGGGAGGACAATAGAGAAAGAGAACAATAACACTGGACGGTTTTGGGAGAACAATAGCGGCACATCAGTCAGCAAGAAGATCATGAGTCATCGTAAGGGAGTAAGGAATCATGTGGTCCATAACGTGTCCTGATTCCGTAACACGATTCAAATGATAAACTACCATTACAACCCTCAATTGCGGGCTGCTATACCGCTGACGCAGCCGGTTGCGCGAACCTCGGTGAAACGACTCGCAATACCTTATAATCGGAGTAAGCCAATATGTCAAAAAAGGCCAAGGACCCAGGTTCCTTCGAGAACGATTGATGACTCAGACGTGGTTGAGGTGAAGCAAGGTAGCAGTCGTGGAACAAAGGAGGAATGGGATGCACTCCTTCCAATGTC